>BQKZ01005997.1:14797-34940 GCA_036244855.1 Temnopleurus reevesii | reverse complement strand
AGTGTTTTCATTCACATTTTTTCACAGCTATACACCTCTATGGGAAATGCTCTATTGTGTGTAACCTCGGGGAGGACACACAGCCAGATTGTGCTTTCTATTGTTTGCAGTGCCAAATGTGGTGGCTTGTGCTATGTAATCCCCAATGTCAGAATTTATCCAACAAAGAAAAAAAAAAAAAAACATAACCGAAAAATTGTGGCCCTGTGGCAATTACAAATCTTTTTGTCAAAAGATCATGGGTTATCATTGCTACAGAAGTAATATCCTTCTGCTAGATATTATTTCAAATACATTAGAAAGCATCAGACTGCCAATAACGGGCCTTCAGCCATGAACTGAAAATCACTTGAAACATTTATATTAGAGATGCCAGCTTTCTAGAATATGCATTATAGAAATTTGAGAGAAAAAGACCAAATGACTGAATAAAATATTGAACGATGTCATGGTGTTCATCTTTCTCTGAATGAGTAAATATTTGGTTTCGGCCTGGGATATTCACATTTCAATATCCTAATGTATATTCCAGATAATTGGAACATCTGTGAGAACATTATGTTAAACTTACCCATTTCTCATACATGTATTCTGGTGCAGTGATTGTCTTCTCAGCTGACTCAAACACGGACAAGGCCTTCTCTGCTCTCTAAACAGAAATGGGAAATTAAAAACGTGAACATGCAACAAAAACTCTATTTCGTTAACAAGTCTTGAAAGTTGCTTTGGGCTCTTCGCAAATAAAAAATTTACTTCAATGAGTTCTTGAATCAACCACAGGAGGTAACCAATAAAATTAGCACTAATTTTCTTATTTATGAGATAATCGCATGACTCTCTCTTACCTATGCTTTGTTCCCTGAACAATGGCAAATCCAACTCAAACAATTTAAGACAAACAGTTCTTTATCCTAGTACACCCCTATGCCCTGCCTCACGCCTGGCCATCGCCAGGTGGCGCCATATACATTTAGTATATATCTTCATTCTGACCAACCCGAGCAGAGACCCTTGTCATAGAGATGCAGGTTGGGGGGTTGGGGAATGGGGGTTAAGCGATGATCTCATGAATAAGAAAATTTGAATACGATTTAAGGAAAATTTAGCATTTCATACAAGCTGCTTGTTGGATAAATCTTTGCAATGGTGATAAAAAACAACAGCATAATTGTTTTTCATACAGGATTTCCAAAAGAATTAAGATTAAGGTTAAATGGAAGTTCTATCGAATATATTAGACTCTAGATGTTTCATAAAGATGTTTGGAGAGCTCAACTCTACACAAAACTGGTGACCTGTTCTCAAGAGTTAACTTATATAAGTCATCATTGAGTGCATTAAATGGTCACCGGTCATGAGTACGGTTGAGTGTACCTTAAAAACACAAATCTGAACCACTTAAAAGCTTTCTAAATAAATTTTGTGGGTTGCCTCACACCGGTCTATCACATAGATTATGAAGACCAGAATTCCGCAAGGCAATCCTGAAGTTAATGTAGCATCCATCCCTTAATGGACTTGCCAATCAAAAATGGCCGCCCAGTTACACATAGGATGCTAGTCTATACATTGTAAGGGTTTAGCAAACTACATTACAAACATTATCCTTGGCATGAAAAAAGTGGTACTCGCATTTGAGTTTGCATTTCAACAGTACGGGGATTGTCGCTTGATAGTTGCAATCAATTGTTAGTTGCAGTTGATTGGCATGTGCAAAAATTAAAATCATTGTGATAAGTGCTGGAAAGCACTGGCCATCCACATAGGAAATACACGCTTCTATTTGCAAATGATTTTAAATTGCAACTTCCTAGCAACACCCCCTTATCAGCATACTTGTTGTTCCGTCAGGGGGGGGGGGGTTATATATGATATGTTCACCTTGCTATTTAGGTCTTCTGACCCATCAAGCTCCAATCTTTCTATACAGGTTTCTACATAGTGCCCCTAGATCTGAACACCAGATACTCTCTCTCTCTCTCTCTACTGCCTGGCAAGAGATGCAATGGCAGTAAATCTCAGACAAGCCCCTCCTCTCATATATTCACCTTGGTATTTAGGTCTTCTGATCCATCAAGCTCCAGTCGTTCTATACAGGTTTCTACATAGTGCCCCCAGATCTGAACACCAGATACTCGCTCCACCGCTGTGTCATAGATGCTATGGCAGTGTACCTCAGACAACCAGATGTCATCTTCCGAACCTGGAAAACAGGAGGTGGAACAACGTCTGGTTACTAGGACTGTTTCGGATAATGGTTTCACTATTTAATGCACGTTGCTAAAATATATCTAAGCCTGTGTGGGAACAGGCAATTTGTTCAAAACTTGCGGGAGGGGATTCCTGAGAGCAGACCAGACGAAGGCCCCAATACCTAGCATCCAGAAACCAATTTGACGAGCACATCAAATCAATTGCACTGATGCAATCCATTTAGCATTAGTCTTACTGCGTTATTTTGGACTAGGTTCTTGCAATAATTTGACACGTCTCTCATCTAAATCGAGATCTTGGTTAAAAATAGCTCCATCATACAAAAATTCGTAAAGGATAAATTTCTCTGACCTTTATGTGTATAGTACATTGTAATCCTTTTTACAATCTTGGTTGATATGGACTTTGTTTTCAAAGTCATCTCGGTTTATAGGGACTATCGGAAACTATTTGATCTGCACATTACCAATACATTTTTATAATTGGCTCTATATATATATTAATATATAATGCATGCATATACATGAGGACTCGTTCAGATTTGTACTGGCTTATTTTCACAAGGTTATCAGCATATATCGATAAGCTGGGGAAAAAAGATCAAAATCATCATGAGTCCACAAAAACAAAAAGAGCTTTAAAAAAAAATGTACGCTTCAAGCTTTCAAACAAATTAAGAATATTTGAAGATTCCTTTCCAACTAATTTGCATTAATTACCTTTATTATTTTGTTGAAAGATCTACCACATAGCCATAACCAAAGATAAACAAACCAACAAAAAAATCTATGATCACTTCATGAAACCATCATCGTGACACTGAAAATCATCGCAAGTGATAGAAAATTAACATTCTAATATTTTTCGCTATGTCTTTTATCCATCCAGCATTACTTCATTCGTATAAATCTTTCAGCAAAACAATAACTTCCATGATGCAAAACTGTATCAGCTCATAACGATCTTTCCTTGTTATACTATTTACCATTTCAACTTTGCGTCTGCCATATTATATTTTAGTGTACTCGTTTTAAAGTAAAATTATTGCCATGTGCTCCAAGCAACATAGAAGACCAACTATTGCTGAATGGGCTCGCCTGGTGAAATATGAAATAGAAATAACTAACTGGTGACAGTGTTTTAGAAAATACCTGTTTGTATCAAATGCCTGCGAGCAAGAGCCTTCCATGTTAGATCCTTATCAGGATGATCACGTTCGAGACTAAAAAAAAGAGAAAATAGAAAAATATTCAACAAGTATTTCTTATTGTGTGCAATAGAACTCGGAACATGTAGGAAATAGAACATGTGCAAAACTGAAAAACTCCCCCATTCAAGCCTTCTGTAGAAAACACATACCTTCGTTTCAACTAAAAGACAACCAAGGAAATTCTTAATAGGCAGGTTTACTATGAGATGCAATTTTATGCTCACTCCGTACACGAAGGCTGTTCGTGAAAACTCCCAAGTTTGCACGAGGCTTGCCCTATATAGCAACTAATGTATGCACATTGGATTCCAAGTATTGTAGTACGATTTAAGGAATTATCTTCGTCGGCAAGAAATGTGAATAAATTTGAATCTTTTGGTAAACCAGCCTATTGAATCCTCCTCTCTTAATGGCACAAGTTATACTAATTTGATCATAATTTGATGGGAAAATGCCAAGAATCTGGACTTTTAAATTACAAAGGCATGTGAAATACGACAGAGAGTACAACTAGATGAATCCTCGACCGCGCGCAGTCGAAATTTATGCCTCCGCCATCACGCAATCAGAAAGATATGTATGGCCTCTTTGTTCCATGCCATCAGAAATAAAAAAAAACATTTTACAAATTTTGAGCACTGCGACCTTTGACCCTGTGAACCCAAAATCTCATCAGTTCTTCCTCACAAGCTCATACATAATTGAGTGACACACTGTTAGTTTGAAAGAAATTGGTTTCATTTTTCTGTTATAAGTTATAACAATAATGAGCTTTATCAGGTGATTTTGAACAAGTTTTCTGCCCGGTGACCTTTGACCTTTGACCCACTGAACCAAAAATCTAGTCATTTCATCCTCACATGCTTATTCATACTTGAGCCAAGTTTGGTCAAAATCTGTACAGCAGTTCTGAACTTATTGCGGTAAAAAGCTATTTTGGGTGATTTTTTACAAGCTTTTTGGCCCTGTGACCTTTGACTCACTGAACCTAAAATCTACTTGGTTCATCCTTACATGCTTATACATACTTGAGCCAAGTTTGGTCAAAGTCCGTCTAGGGGTTCTGAACTTATCGCGGTAACAAGGTCCAGACGAACGCACGGACGGACAATCCTGTGTATTGGAAACTACTTTGCTCAGATTTGCATTGGCTTGACGAATCAAACGGAGTATCAGCATCTTCGATAAGATGGGGAAAAAAGATCAAATTATCATAGCAAATTCATCCCCCAAATTTACAAGAACCTTGTGGGGAAGTGTCATGGTGTAGTAGTTTAGACTCTTGCCTTTTAATTAGAAGGTCAGCGGTTCAAATCCCACCCATGGCGTTAATTGCCTTCATCAAGAAATTTATCCACACTGTACTGCACTCAATCCAGGAGAAAATGATACCTGGCAGGAATTTATTCATTGGAATGATTGAGCGCCGGAGTGGTTTGCTAGTCAGCTATTGCAAGGGTAATGATATGGTACCCAGTATCAAGAGCATTCGAGTATACACATAAAGTGATTACGCTATATAAATGGACCTATTAATTTTATTATCACAAGTGTCCTCTTCTGGTCCACATTAATGGAGGAAAGAGATTTTCAATGAAAATTGAGAGCTTAAGAGCTTTCAAGTATAGATGAGATTAGCATGTGTCCAAACCCAGACATAGAATCAACATCCCAAAACCATGAAGCTCATCAATTGCAAACCAAGACCCACACTTCTATACTTACTCTTCATAGATAGCGTCCTCGAGGTGTGATGTGAAGTCAAAACATCGGACGACTGGGAGAAAGGTCAGTCTAAACACAATATCCTCTGCATCAAGAAGAGGAATGAAAAAAAAATGAATCGTAACATCTAACACATTGTATCACAAATATGTTATATAAATATATATATTTTTTTTAAATTTTGGTAATATTGCTTGTTTTTTTTTTTTACAACTATTACATACCAAACAAGAAAGTGGAGAACAGACTATGACAAAAGGAATATTCTGATGATTTGGATGGGTGTCTTCAATAGAAGTTTTCTACATATCAGTAGTTTTTATATACCAGAATACAAACACAGGAACATTACCCGAAACTATGAAAACGCTGGAAAATTTAAAATGTTTTTCAAATATCATGCAGGCTTTCTTCCGTTACAAGAGGGTTGTCTAGTGCATTGCAATCAAATACAATATGGATTTTTATCTGGGTGGAGCTTGTTCAGATTTGTTTTGGCTTATTTCCTTTGAGTTGTATCAGCATATATCGATAAGCTGGGGAAAAAAGAAGACTTAATCATCACCACAAGCTTTATCCTTCACAAGATGCCAATTTAAAAGATCTTTGGCTGTAGTGAAGAAGTACGAGAATGTACATATCCCTCTAGCACAGCCTTACTAACCCTAGACATGAGAAGAGGTGCCACCCGTCCAGAAGATGCATGATAGATATTGAATGTTGATCACCAAACAGCTGAATCTCATTTTTTCTCATTTGAGAAATTTTGACAACAAATCATTGGGTTTACCTGTTTGGTGATTCGCGTTTTAATTTCTATTGTGGTGCATATTCCACAAGGTTTGCGTTCTCTGAACTGAATTCATGCTCTTTTATATCACTGATCAATCAACAGTTCAAGTAACTGATGACTTAGAGGCCCCATGTTCCATCAATTATTTACAAGAATTTTTTCTTTCTATTATGCACACAACGAAGGAGCCATGAATTCTTACCTGGGATTTCTTTGATAGCAGTGCTGTACACACGCTTGGCCAATTCTCCCCTCATGAGGGCGTCTTCCAACTCTGATTCTTCTGGTTCAACCATGGTCTGCTTTAGAAGGGACATTCTCTTCCTCAACTGAAAACAAATTGACAAAATACCCATTTAAAAAACACATAAGACACATCTTTTAAAAAAATGTAAAATAATGTAATGTAATAATGTAATGTAATAATGTAATATCAAGGCACTGTGATATTATGCAGTATCTTAGGTCCGAAAGGTAGTTGGAAAGCTAGTTAGAAAGCTAACAGGAAAGTTTTGGATAGTTCAGTTATTTTACAGCTTACAAAGCACTGACACAATGAAGAGTTTGAGACAAGTACGGACAAGTGAAGTAACAAGTTCTAATCATTAGTACACATGTGATCAAAGGATTTTAGGCAAGATGTGAACTTCACGCGCTTAAGATCATCTACCTCGGTCAATAACTTAACTCTTGAATACCAGCTACAATTATTTGGTTACAGACCAGGAACTTGTTCAGATTTGTTTTGGCTTATTTCCTTTGAGTTGTATCAGCATATATCGATAAGCTGGGGAAAAAAGAAAGCAATCATCACCACAAGCTCCAGAGCAACTAACAGGTCAGAGTCAAGTCTAACAACCAAATTTACCATTCTCTTTCAAATAATTTTAATAAAAATTATTATCTATATGAGAGTTTTAAGCCGTACAATATTAAGCCATATTGTACGGCTTCAATTTTACGCTTGCGCAAAGCAGTGACCAGCCTTCTGGTATATGTAAAGATAATAATAATTATATTGGATGGCTTCATTTCATGAAATACCGGGAATATTGCACTCGTTAGGGCCAATATTGCACTCATCTTCGATTCGTGCAATATTGCCCTAACTCGTGCAATATTCCCTGGTATTCCATTTATTGCCATCCAATATTATATAATTATTATCTATATGAGAGTTTTAAGCCGTACAATATTAAGCCATATTGTACGGCTTCAATTTTACGCTTGCGCAAAGCAGTGACCAGCCTTCTGGTATATGTAAAGATAATAATAATTATATTGGATGGCTTCATTTCATGAAATACCGGGAATATTGCACTCGTTAGGGCCAATATTGCACTCATCTTCGATTCGTGCAATATTGCCCTAACTCGTGCAATATTCCCTGGTATTCCATTTATTGCCATCCAATATTATATAAATAATTGAAATGAACCAGGTAATAACATACCTTATCTGCATGTAGAAGCTCCATCCGGAAATACTGCAAAAAATGAAACAGCATGAAGTTATTAATTACCTCAACAGAGCAAAAGCTATCTAGTCTACTGTCCCAGTTATTGTTGCAGAAGAACACTGTAAACCTACGACAGAAAAACGAAAAAGATTGCGGAATCACATTTCATATGACCAGTACCATCGTTCAAACAGAAATTTGATATGTTCTGGAAACCAGTGCCAAAGCACATTTCAGAACTTTAAAAAACATATTCAGATTGTTTAGAGGGTGAAGTTCATTGCAGCCTGTTCAGATTTGTACTGGCTTATTTTCACAAGGTTATCAGCATATATCGATAAGCTGGGGAAAAAAGATCAAAATCATCACCACAAGCCGCATGATGAACACACCACGCAGAAGGGACAAAGGAATATGAAAAAATAAATAACTTAATTCTTCCCCCTTCACAATAGCTTCATGATCACAAAAAATAATAGCATCCACTATAATTCACTTAACAGGTGCAACAACCGTTCTTCATTTCTCCACAGAAAAAGATCGGATTACATTTCTTTTGTTTGCCTCTTGCTATTATGAATGCTTCAAAGAAAGTCATTTCCTCTGTCCAAATCCTTTGTTCCTTTTACTGACAGTGACAAAGCAATCAAGAAAAACAGTGTATCAATGATATTGTGACATTTCATGCAGTGGTCTCACATTTATACCTAGATTCGTGAAGAAAATGATTAGTTTTACTGACCTCTGTCCAAAGTTTCTGGACCTTGGGGTGATGCCTGAGGGCACGTAGGAAGAGGGCTCGAGCATTCTCTCCAGAATTGTTTTCCTCCAGCTGAAACTTGGCTGCCATGATCCACAGTCCTTATAAAACAGAAGTTGAACAAAAATGTAACAGATGAAAAAAATATATCAATTGCAAACTTAAAGACTGTTTTTTTCACACATACAAATACAAGAATATTGGTTTTCATTTTCAAAATCAAAATCAAAATCCCTTCAACAAATTACCTACAGAAGACCCCAAGAAAAGACACCGTCAGAACTTTGATGGACTGATATGGGCCATTGAATTTGACACATTAAAACTAATTTTCATTCCCTCATTGACAATACTGAATCGTTAGCAATGATATTATTAAATAAGACTTGTGCAAATTCAAGGAAAATAATTACAGCTGTGTGCATTATTGAATCGAGTACAGGGTGCTACAAGAATTTTTGTCACTACTTGCCCGGTTGGGCAAGTGGATTTTTAATTTACTTGCCCGAACAACAGTTCCACTTGCCCCAAAATTTATTATGTGAAATGAATTAATTATGAGGTATATGGTGAATTATTTGTTGTCTCATTATCGATAAGTTGGTGTTTTGTTGACAAATTAATGCACATACAGTCTTAACTACTGAATAATGACAATATGATGTTAAAAAATGTAAACAACGAATGATCAATGCTCCTCCATATCCTTGCCCCCCCCCCCACGCAACGAACTTGCCCCCTGCTGGACTCGTGGGCTTGGATGCATTGCTTCCAAAAGTTTGAGGCTCCCACATACATCGTGGCCTTTGTGTCCGCAATGCAATGGTCCAATTCGGCACTAATGCACTTTCGTATCCAGCCATTTTTCATTATTCATTCTGCACCAAATTTCATGAAGATTGTCAAAATTGTTTATTTATAATATTGGCATCTTGCTCACCTTCAATAATGTCAATTAGATTATGATTAAGTTCAAGTTTAATCGGTGAATCTCTGGCGTTCGCTCGTCATGTAAGCGATCACGAAGTCTTCGCAGAAAACTGAAGTTAGCGCCAAATTTCTGATCATAATCACAGGCCCGGCCGATCGTGACAGAAATTTGCTTCAGTTTCCTACAGCAACTTTGCAAACATGACATGACGAGGGAACGCTAGAGATTCACCGATTAAACTTGACTTAATCATAATTTAATTGACATTATTGCAGGTGAGAAAGATGCCAATATTGTAAATAAACAATGTTGGTAATTTTGATATAATTTGATGAAATTTGGAAAATGAAAATTTGCTGGATACGAAGTGCATTACTCATTACTAGCGCCGGAAATTCAATGCAAACGCTCCATTTCATCGCGTTTTCATCCTTGCTGTATTCGATCCATGGAAACTCCGTCTTCCACTTGTGTTCAAAACCCTGTTGTCTTGATTTTTCGTAGTTCTGTTTGGCTTTCTTTGCTGGCGGAGCCTCCATATTTCCTAGTCATTCGATGAAACACAGCTGATCAACACACATACTACAGCCCGCTGTAATTTAGAAATATAGGCTAGTTTTTCAGCTGTTAATAATTAGCGCTGGTTTGGGGCCAACTCTTCCATTTAAAAAAATAAATAACGAGTAATCAACTATTTCAGTGTAGTGTGAACATATTTATTTTATTTTTTACTGCCATGAATATGTCAACATTTGTCATTTCCCCCGACAATTAATAATAAATGAAGACAGTTAACGATCAATCCCAAATAAGGGTATGCATAAATTAGACTAAACTAAGTTACTGAATCCATTCAAACAAAACAACTTTCCATTCAGGGGTCTCGCGTATCAAAATGAATCGCTCCTTCTTATATTGAGACCGCAGTAATGAATTGAAAAATTGACAAAATATCACTCCGATAGAAGCAGTAAATTCCACTTCATATTTTTACATTCACATCGAACATTCTACCTTTTTCTTCTTACGAAAACTTGGTTTGAAAATGTGTTGTTTACGTCGAAATCTCTCATTCTCATTTACGATTGACACGTGCTTTTCCCTACAATAATGACGTCATTTTCGGAATGATTCAACCAATCAGAGAACAGCAAAGGCATGTCGATGCGGCCTGCGGAGAGAGCGCGACCAAGCTCGCAACTTCTCTTCTTCGTCTGCAATGGGCAGCTGCAGCAGTCTCTCGCGGGGCGCAGCCGGGGGGTAAGCCTGGTGTGATCGTGAAGATCCACTTTTGGTCTCACTGCTGCGCGCTGAGCCAGCTCGCTGTTGGTTTTTTTTCCCACCGAAATAGTTCCGATCGTTTTTTTTCTTCTTGATTTTGAGGACGGGTTAGAGGAAACGGGCGAATGAAAGGGTTCTTGCCGACACTAGGTAATTACTGGGAAAGTGTTACTTGCCCGATCGGGCAAGTGAATATTTCATTTGCTTGCCCGACGGCCCAATTTGGTTGCCCCGGGCATTCGGGCCAGCGGGTTTGTCGCGCCCTGGAGTACTTTGTCTTGAATGAACAAAGAGGGGTTGCAGACTGCAAGAACTTGTTCAGATTTGTACTGGCTTATTTTCACAAGGTTATCAGCATATATCGATAAGCTGGGGAAAAAAGATCAAAATCATCATCACAAGTGGTTGAGGTATGTTCTGCTAATAAACTCAGTTCAGTTCATTCCTTGCTACAAGGGAGATTTTCTTTATCAATGAAAAGGAAAACATTCCAATTCAATAAAATACTGACCATACCTCAATTGAACTACCCAATTTTGCATGCAACTGACAAACTCTCGAGGTGATTGTTTCAATCATTTTTTTCTCTATGAATGAGCATCTTTCTGAAAAGAAAATTACCAACCCAGATTACTCCACCTATGTCGAACCTCTTGGGACCAGTAAAATCTTTGACTTCGACTTACAATAATTATTTTTGAACAAAACAAATCACTCAGAAAATTATTTTACTAGACGAAGTTGTAAAAAGTACGCTAAACCTTCATACACTTACCAGGATTATTGGAGTGTATCTTGAGCATTCTAGTGTAGATTCTATTCATCTCCAGATATCGACCCTGTCATGAAAGTAATCAAAATCAAAACAAACCAGGTTTCAAACAGTTCATACAAATTGTGCAAATGAACTATTCATGGAAGTCCAACCTAAAATCAGAGTCCTCAATTTTCCAGTCTTCCGGGGGATAACAAAATCAGTAAATATTTACAAATAGAACATTACCTAATGCACTTGTCTCTTGAGAAAAAATTCTGTGATCAATTGGCATTAGGGTTTTGTGGTCCTTCCAAAAATTTGCAGGATTTTCTTACTGTGAGACACAAAGGCATGTACATGAACACTATAAATTACAGGACATTTCCTCTCTCCAATGATGCTATACATTAACAAATGGGTGTCTTCAGAGACAGGTGGATGTTTAATAGTATCATTGTTACAGCTCATACCATCCAACGATGGGGTAAAGGCAAAGATTCTGATTTTTGGTTTACAGGTATACAAACATGGAAAACCACCAAATTGGTAAAATGAGCAACCCTGCATAAATAATTTTTTTTTAAATCTATAAAGGGAAAATGGATGTGTAATGATGCTAGAGGATGGGTCCAGGTCAAAGGTCAGACGCTGGCACCGAAGGTTTCATCATCTTACTCTTCCTCCTGGTTGCATTCATCTCAAAAACATGGTAGACGTTTAGAGATGCCAAGAAAAGGAGGGTGTGAAATCATCTAAAAAAACATGGTGGATATTTAGAGATGCNTTTTTTTTAAATCTATAAAGGGAAAATGGATGTGTAATGATGCTAGAGGATGGGTCCAGGTCAAAGGTCAGACGCTGGCACCGAAGGTTTCATCATCTTACTCTTCCTCCTGGTTGCATTCATCTCAAAAACATGGTAGACGTTTAGAGATGCCAAGAAAAGGAGGGTGTGAAATCATCTAAAAAAACATGGTGGATATTTAGAGATGCAAAGAAAAAAGTTAAGAAACATGGCTGCATTTATCCCTGTTGCATACAGCCGATAGCAAAGCAATATCACCTAGCACACAAATATCATGTGCTCAAAATTACAAACCTCACAAACCTAAATTTGTAATATGAGAAATAGAGAAATTTAACTCTCACCGGGAATGCCATGATGCTTTATAAATCTATCAAAATTCAAGAAAATTGAACATGCGCTCAGATTTGGATAGCTTTATGCCACAAGGAGAATTGAGAAAATCTCTTGCATCAAGCACGAGCATCAATATTATTCGGACTAAACATGAAGTAGCAATGTCTTACCCATTTCTTGCAGAACTGCAGATGAGACATCCAAACCTTGAGGTCATCTGGAAACTTGGTGCATGCTCTCTGTGATAATCAAATGTAAAGCAGAGCCATCTTTAATCTAGATAATTTTTGTTTTATTCTGTAGAGTACTACTCTAATTCAGCCTGCTTAATACCAGATTCAGATTCTCAATAGATGTCATGAAAAGGGTACTCTGATAAGGCAAAAATAAATCTATTCACAAGATAAAGTTTCCTTTTCATCATCAATGACAGAGTATACTTGTTACATTATTTTTAGGATCTAAAGATTAAATTGCCCTGTAAAGTATGTGAAATTAAAAATAATGCTAAAAACTTTTCTCGGAAGCAGTCAACTGATTAAGAACATGATCAGATTTGTTTTGGCTTATTTCCAGTAGAAAATTCTCGGCATAGATCGATAAGCTGGGGAAAAAAGACATAAATCATCATATCAGTTCTCATATCAACCATGACAATATCAGTAAGCAGCAAAGTTTCATATCCTGGTTCACATTCTAAGAAAGATACTGGTGACATGGGTTAAAGATATAATCTAATAAATGCATTTCCGCCTCATAGCTGCTATTGCTAGAGCCAGGTTAGTAAATTTACTTTTAAAAATTTTGTAAAGCGCTTAGCCACGTAAGCCGTTCATTGGTACTGTTATTTTTGTGTCAATCATGAAATGCGGAGATTACTTTGGAGGTACTACAAAAACATCACTAAAAGCAACACTGTCCCTCTTTTGAATTAAAAAAGAAGACCTACCCTGAAAAAGCGATGAATACGGGTGATGATGGCATTCTCTATCTCCTCTTTTTTGTGAAAGTAATTGTTCCTCTGAAAAAAATATCAAAATGTAAAAAATAATCAGATACTAGAAAAGATCAGTCCCCTACATCATCCATCAAAATCTAATGTCCCTTTGTGTGATATCTGTAATGAAACATATTATAAAGAAGTCTGAAATACAATTTGATATAACAAGGCAATTTCCTGGTAGAGTTGTTCATATTTCATTTTAAGATCCGACATGAAATTTGTGCTACAAGGTAACTCATAAATGTTCTCAGGGACCTATATATTGGTTTAGTCAAATGCAAATGGCTCAAAAGTTCTAGGGTCTGAAATGTTTGGATCAAAGTGAACAAACTTTGATTTATTACGACAGATTCTTCAACATCTGCTGGACATTATACATTTTTTTCTTTATCATACAGAAAAAGAGGTAAGTAGATTGAAAATGGTATCTACAATTAAAGCTACTGGGTAAAATTACAAGACTGTAGTAGCTGTGTACACACCAAGGCCATTTTATTGAAGAGGTTGAAAACAGTGGAACGGTGAATATTTAAAATTTCAAACATTTTATTTCACATGCTTTTTTGTTTAGCTATGAATGTTTAATCACTTATTTTTACATACTTGCAAGGTTTCACTATCGCAACTATTCCAAATGTAAAGTTCAAAGCTTGAAGTCTAAACATTTTGTGCTGAACCAATTAATGTTTCCATCAATGCCCCTCCAGAAATCATTGAAAGTTACGAATAAGTTTTGCAGTGAGCGAAGAACAAGATTACAGGATTGAATCTAATGGGTATACACTGTAACAGGGACAAAGGATTTGGACAAAGTAAACCACTTCCGTTGAAACATTCACAGTCGCTAGCTAAACACACAAGAATTTATGAACAGTTGTCACACCTATTCAGTGAAAATTTAAATGAAGTTGTTAATTTGTCCAATTCACTTGTCCCATCTGTTCAGTGATGTAAGAAGGGACAAATGATTTGGCCAAAGTAAACCACTTCAAGTGAAACATTCACAATTGCTGGCTAAACACACAAGAAATGTTCAGTGATAAACAGTGGATTAGCCTACTTTTGTGCTCATGGAGGAGCTATAATTGTGAAAGCTTGAATGAAGTTGTTTACTTTGTCCATTTCATTTGCTCCTTCTGCTCACAGTAATGTAATGATGCTAGAGGATGGGTCCAAGTCAAAGGTCAGACGCTGGCACCGAAGGTTTCATCATCTTACTCTTCCTCCTGGTTGCATTCATCTCAAAAACATGGTAGACGTTTAGAGATGCCAAGAAAAGGAGGGTTTAAATTCATCTCTAACAGAGGTGGATGCTTTAGGGATACCCAAAAATTGAGGTCAAATATGATGGACTTCATTTTTTTTTCCCTTACCTCTCTTCTCTTCTTGATAAGGGCCAAAATATTGATCTCATACTGTAAAGGAAAAGTATAGAAAAGATTGTTAGGTAATATAGTTCTTTTTAGCTGGGTAAAAAATACCATTCCATTACGAGGGCTCTTAGTACATGTGCCTCCTGAACGTAACCCCTGTATATTTTGTGGAGGCTCTTTTGGAAATTTATCAAGCGGAATGCAGATATGCTTACATTAGGATGGAAAATTAAACTCGTAACACCAAATGGCTTCACCAAATATTTTCTACTGAAAGTATATTGTTTTATAATGCTTTCTCACATGCTCGGCAGTTCATAGCCAAGGTAATAATATGGTACCTCAAATCAAGCGCAATTTCAATTCTTATGCATATTCAAAAGAGTTGGAATCACAGGAAATGTAACAATTTTGAGCTTCTACTTGCATTGTAATCACACCTGTATGTATTTCAGGAAGTCCTCTTTCCTCTTCTTCAGTCTGCCTAGGCGGTACTCATGGACTGTCCTCTTCTTCACTACAGCTCTGAAACGAGAGATTGGGGGGGGGGGGAAATACCATTACTCGTGTTCTTTATTCACTTTTAAAAAACTCTTTGAGGTGGCCTTCTTTCCCATTTCCTCCACTTTTTACTCCTGTCAGAAGTATTTTTTCTTATGTTTGCTTGTCACGTTTGTAAATTCCTAAAAAAATGTCTACCTTAGATCTTTTCCTTTTTTCAAATAAATATTTCATTCTTTTTTTTAAAATTTATACTAGATTAATTTCACTCCGCTCATCACAGCATCTCCTTTTTATCCAATTTCCCGCCTCTTTTGCTTTCAGTTTTGTCCTTTTTCTTAATTTACATTCTTCTTTGTTTTCTTCTTTGCCTTTAAAATCTCTTACTAAGCCCCTATGTGCCTGGCCTAGGCCGACCGTAATCTTATCCAGTCTTGTCCTTACTTTAATTCCCAATTGCTATTTTCATGCTTTTTTCCCCTCTCATTCTTATTCACATTCATACTAGTACTCTTGCGGTCCTTTCAAGCTGTCCTCATTCCACTTTCCCCTTTTATTCCTTGCCCCCCATCTATTTCACAAAAAATAATATCTTATCAGGTCCCTGTGATTACTTTCATTTCATATTCATTGTGTCTTCCCTGTAAACTGTTTTTTTTTTTTTAATGTTTTTTCCCTGGATTTGTCTTTTCCCCCATGGCTTGACCAGTCCTTTTCAGTTTTTGTCAGGCGCAAAGCCAAAGTCAAACTTCATAAGTTCATTGTACATGTAATGTTAGACTGGACTCCAGTCATATTCATGCCAAATGCCTAGTATAAGATTCTTTCTCCAGAGTCCAGTTCTTCGACAAAATTTCAAACACTTTTCTACTTTTCACTCTTTCTACCATTCTGCTCAATCTTGACTTTAGACTTAGTTTAACCAGGTTAGCGCTATATATGCACTTTCGTATCCAGCCTGCACTGCAGCCGGTGTACATACGAAGGGACGTTTTAAGAATGACGCATCGTCATACTCTCACCACCATGACCACAGGCTGGTGCACGGCTGGATACGAAAATGCGTTAGCACCCAATCTTTTAATAGATTTACATAGATTTACACAGCTTAATAACAGTTTGATTCAAGTTTAAATACTCTTGTCGCCAACCTCCCTACATGTATACAGTAACACAATTTCACAAATCCATCATTCTCAATCTCATCTCATGTCAATTTCTTCACTTCACTTCAGCCTTCAGTTCAGGAATAATCAGGTCTAATTTTTTAAACCAGATTGCAGTTGATTTCATTAAATTAAAATTCGAATGACTCGACAAAAATTGGGTTTCAAATGCATGCATGATAATACATCATGACATTAAAAAAACAGGCCTAACAAAAAAGTTAAACTTAAAGACCTGAAGTTAGATTGAAATTTTAATTGAAGTCGAGACATTCGGAACTTCGAATTCGAAACTCCCGAAACTTCCGAAAGATCGACGACACGCCATGGTCAAAATCACTTACTTTATTTCCTGTTTAGAGAAGAGCCCAACCCGCTCAAGCTGTTCAAGCTCTGCTATTGTTTCTTCGATACTCTGATGGACGAATTCCGCCATTTTTGGATAATTTTGAACGACTTTTCTAACATAAAACAACACCCAATTCCACAAAGTTGTCCTGATTCTCCCAGTCGGCCAGCTGAAATATCTTTTCACACGTGGCCACGCGGTATTTATACGCATGCTATTATGCACGATATAAGAATCGGCCCATGTCATCTCGACCAAACAAACGTTCGTTGAATAAAAAAAAATAAAAAAAACGGTCTCTCTTCGGGGGCTTTACGTGTAAAGATCGTATCTCTGTGGATGATGACTACATGTACGCCCAGACTACGGCTATAGATAGCTCAAGTTTTCCCCTGAAATCCATGGAGAGCTCCGATGCTATGGGATGAAAACAAATTAAATCATACATTTTATACTTTGGTCCTAAATTGTAGCTAATAATGTGTTGTATATTATATATTCATGAACAAATAACATATTTATATTTTGTATCTATAAGTGCATGATGATTTTCAGTCGAGTGATGAAAAAGCAATATATCTCGATTGTGACGGAAGACAAATATACAAAAAATATATTATTGGGGCCTATATCTTGGGTGATATTAGCAGTTCAAAATCAAGTTAGATATAGTTTTAAATGATTTTTCGGATTAACTCTTTAATCTGAACTTGGATAAAGTTTTATTTCTTATCAACAGTTTGGGAAATTATAATTCAAAATCGATCCAACTTGATTTAAAAACCTCCTATAATTCATATCTATATCCTTTTTTTTCAGTCGGTTTACCCTTTCTCACAATAAAAATAAATTACTCGCCTGAATTTGAAGAGTATTTTTCTCATATTTGTCGTTTAATTCAACTCTTTATTTGTAAACAATTATCCTGTAACTATCTGTATGCGATTTCCTTTGTAATTTTGTTTCAATTTAGGTTTGCTTGATATTGTTCACATTGATTTTTGTTATATGTTTTTGAAATGGAAAATAAATAAATCAAATCAAATCAAATCAATCATAGACCAATTGTTGATGAAAAAAAAAGAAGGAAAAAAATAATACTTTGGTCCAAAGACCGTCAAAAAGAAAATTTGTCATAGATAAAGCTTGTTTAAGATATATGCTGTAATAATTTCATTTATGAAAATTCGTCTCTTTTTCTTCTTCTTCTTCTTCTTCTTCTTCTTCTTCTCCTTCTTCTTCTTCTTCTTCTTCTTATTTTGCTACTTACATTTCTTTTAGCTCTTTTTAATAAATTACTTCTGTGTTTGTCCTCATACTAAAAAAATTCTTTATAGGACTAGTGTTTTATTTTGGAATGCCGAAAACATAAGAAGGAGTGCATGGTAAAAGAAGTTCAAAATGTCGTAAACATTTTTTTTTCTAGTAGAGGAAATTTAAAAC
The DNA here is from genome assembly GCA_036244855.1 of Temnopleurus reevesii. Lineage (NCBI taxonomy): Eukaryota > Metazoa > Echinodermata > Echinoidea > Temnopleuroida > Temnopleuridae > Temnopleurus > Temnopleurus reevesii. The sequence goes on along the minus strand of BQKZ01005997.1, from coordinate 16,834 downwards.
AAATTGATTAGTTATAGTAATGTTAAAAAAAGTTGATTTTAAGAATTCTTCATTGTAATGTTTTGAACGTGATGTCAAATCCTGCATCAGAAAGTAACGCTATGGTAAAAAAAAATTTAATACGAAGGCGTTTTTCTTCTGGCAAGCTACAAGTGTCATCTCACATGCATGTACCCTGTCTTGAACGGTTACATTATGATCCACGCCAAAAATAACTTGCTTTGATTAAAAGCGCAAAAATCGGTCAATAAATAAAGAAGTTACATATTTTCAAAATACATTTAAAAATAATTCAAATAGTTATATTTTTGGCAAATTGACAACTTTGGATCACGTGAAATTACTTGCTGATGTCGTACATTCGTCACTGCTCTATACAATTAGCTTATTATATCATTGCTTTATGATCCCTTGTTTTTTAATACTTTAGAGCAAATCACTATTTGTCGATGAATTAAATTATAATCAACAGTTGTGATCAGGGAATATATAGTTTCAAAAACAAGTTTTGTATAAAAGATGAAATGGTTCATTATTGAATAGGCCTAAATATGATTTTAATAAACAATAAGAAGAAGATGTATTCATATTATGAATTACTCTAATTAAGAAAATGTAAATATTTTCAACACATCGTTGATATGACGTATCTAGTTCTACCCATTTCGTTTATGCTATTGTCAAGATTTCAATAATTGTTTTATATAAGGTCATATTGTTTTAGTACAATTATGTTTTGTTATTTTTTTTCTTCAAATCTTCTTTTCTTCCTCTCTTTGTATGATTCTTGTCATTGTAAAGCCAACTGTGGTAACCGTAATTTTGCTGTCGTTAAAGCATAATTTCAACACAAAGTACATATTTCTTATCAATATAATTGTGTTACCTCTTCTTTATGATCAATTAAGAAGTTATAATCAATAATATATATCTAACTCAATTAATTCGTCGAGAAAAGAAATTATTTTTGTGTGTCCAACGGCTTTAAAACAGAGTTTTATCAAGGATCTGTTGGAAGCTCCTTGGTTTTATATGCAATTATAATATAATAATCTGTAAATGTTTATGTGTATGCATTATCATGTAGGGGTCAGCCCTCTTAACAAGCCTCGCTTCTTTGCTGGCCTCTATTTTTTCATTTCTTTTGTCATATTAGTTATTTCCATTATTATTTATGACTATATTACTTGAATTATCAAAAGAATTGAAAAATAGAATGATTTGTTTTGATTCAATTATTAAAAAGCAAGAACTGTATTGATAATCTTTAGATATTTTCAAATAGTCATTATATCTGTCGTCCGTCTTTGCTCAAACTTTTTTTTTTATCTGTTTGTCTGATTTTTGCGCTTTCAATCAAAGCAAGACATTTTTGGTGTGGAGTCCTCCTTTTATTCTGACAGTCGGTAACATTTTTTATACCGCCATCTCTTTTTTTAAAACATTATAGTAATCATACAGGTATCTCTATGATAGTAATCCACGTTTGTACGTAAATATATGGGAATAAATCATAGACGAAACCAAATAGTGTAGCGCCATCTGTTGTTTTTAACATTATGAGTACTGCATGCGTATCTATACCACCTCAATCTAATAGGGGGTGTTGTTCAAAAGTTGCAATTGATCGCAAGTTGCAGTTGATCGGAACGTGCCAATCAAAATCACTGTTTTATACGCGTCATGATATGCGCATACTGCGTGCGAATGAAAATGCGTGTTACAATTTGCAAAAATGCAGTTGATTTGCAGTTGATTTTGAGCAACACCCCCATAGAGGTATAGATCCCCGATGGTCTCATCATCATCCTCACCATCATCATCCTGATCACCATCATCATCATCATCATCATCATCCTCACCATCATCATCATCATCATCCTCATCATCACCACCATCATCACCACCACCATCATCATCACCATTATCATCATCCTCATCATCATCCTCCTCATCATCATCCTCACCATCATCATCATCATCATCATCCTCATCATCATCATCATCATCATCCTCACCATCATCATCATCATCATC
>BQKZ01005996.1:12094-38244 GCA_036244855.1 Temnopleurus reevesii | reverse complement strand
GGGTGATATAACAAACAAAACAAAAAATAGATAACAGGGAGGGAAAAAGGCAGAAATTAGTAAGCAAAAACCAAAGTTAGTCATTGCCCTCTTGGATGTTGAGGCCGTGAGGTTGAATTGTGAGAAGACGTCTCATCCAGAGTTTCTCCCTGCTCATCCGGACAGTATCGGGACGGGTACCTAAGGATTCAATTTTAATATCATGCATATTCCGGAACAGTTTGCATCCCTGCTGACATGCTGTCATCATTTCATCAAATCAGTCCTATATAAGATTACAAAAAATCAATATTCAAGAATTTGTGTCTACACCATTTCAAGTACACCAAATCTCAATCAAGCAAATGAATAGGAAGTCTGACACAGAGTTGCCAATCATTCTGGAATACATGTAAGCAAAGGGTTCCTTTTCAAATGAGTTCAGGGCTTTCATCACCAATAAATGAATGAGGGTATAGTTACTGTTATCAAGTTTCTTTCACTTTTATTCATTTCCTGCATTATTCACATTCTAATTTTGACCTCATGCATAATCCAGAACGGTTGGCATCTCTGCGGACGTGCTGTCATCATAGTAGAGCGGCGAGAGGCCAAAAAAATCGACTTTAATGCACCCACCTAGGTTAAAGCAAGAAGGGTGTTCATTTTGAAGGAAATCTTCTGAATTTTTTGAAAATGGGCATAAAAATTGTCACAAGTTGTAGCATCACCATGGAAACAAGCCATAAACAGACCACGCCCACTTTTGTAACAAGTAATTTATTCCTGAACAGTACAATATATTCACTTATATTTTGACATCTTGAACCTTCAGAAATTTGTTTCAGATGATGAATCTACCTTAGATATGAAGGAAAAAAAACTCCCTAACAAACAAGAATGAATTAATTTAATTATTGCATTGTAATTGTCGCCTAGCAACGGGAAATATACCTAGCAACCATCAATAATTATGTGGAGATCCCAAATTATCAACTTAATTTACATATTAATGTGATTTATAATGAGTATTCATAAACATATGGTTATATACATGTGATAAACCTTTTTTTCATCTAGCATCAGTAGTAAGGACACCCAAATAACTATAGCAACCAATTACTTTGGGTGAATCTTGTCAAAACACTTCATTATTGGAGCCTGAAAAAGCCCGCTTAAAATGCAATATTATTCCATGTGGCAGTGTGCCTACATATTTAAAATAACATATATATACATGTATCAGAGAAAATTTATTGGCAAAATATTAACAAAGTAAGAATACGTATTATTTTGTTAGCCGTACTATTCTATTTTCAAATTTTAAGTTACCATAGATACCGTATTGTTGCTTAGCAACGAGAAATGCACCTAGCAACCAGCAATATTTGCATTGAGATCCCCTAATTATTGACTTGATTTACATATTTAGGCGTTTTATGATGAATAATCATAAACATCAGGATATGTGAATGTGATACTTTTTTAATCTAGTGCCAGCAGAAGAGACTCCCAAATAACTATAGCAACAAATTACATTTGGTGAATCTGGTTTTGTCCATGCAGTTCAATGTATGATAAATGGATCTATGGTCCAATTATACACTTAACGACTTGGTCTCGGCCAGGAAAATCTTGTGTTGTTTGAAAGCAGAAATATCAGACGAACAGTTTGAAAAAAATCGCACAACAAATAAGAAAGTTACGAGTATTGTAATTATTAACCAAGCAGTTGTAATCAGTCAAATTGGCAAGGTTGAGTCACGTAATTGTGATCGTCGATATATACATGGATAAAGATACATTTATTGAATCGACGTTTTGAATACTGAAAAAAAAACAACAAATGTGATTGCTTAAAACGGATTTTTAAAAACAATAAGTTATAATAAGCTTACGGACAGGAAGTGCATGAACCACGTCATAAGCAGGTGACCAAAAGTCACGTTTTACGTCCTACTGCTTACAGTAATTTATGAATTATCACTGTTAAGTCATATCATTGAAATATTCAAAACTTTCCTATTTCTTGTCGGATTTACTTCAAACTTTTTTTTAATCTGTTCGTCTGATATTTCCGCTTTTAATCAAAGCAAGAGGTAATTAATTTTTAATTCTTTAATTTTGAAAAAAATCATATGTTGTTAATATCACTTTTTAGTCAAGAACATGTTTAAAAGTATCAATTACAAGCATAATCAAGAACATCAATTGTATAAAGTTGAAAGGGAGTGACATTTTAAGAAGGAGAAACATATTTTTTAAAAAAGAATGAAAAGGAGGAGAAAAAGAAGATGAGGAAGAACAATTGTAATGAGAAGGAGGCAAAGAAAAAGTATGGAAAGAAAATGTTGACAAAGAGTAACATGATGATGAAGAGTAACAAGAAGAAGAGGAAATACTCAAACAACGTGGAAGGAAAATTACAGTCTTTGAATACAATCCTCAATAGAAATGCAAGTGTCTAGTCCACAAATGGTCAGCCACCTACATATTCTCAAAGCAATATAAAAGGAAAAAAAGAAAAAATGTATTATGGAGGCGCCCGCCTTTCAGCTGCTTTAATATAATACACGCCTAATGTCACTGAATACTATACAGACATTGTGGATGGTCGAATATGGGTTTTCCCACTCTCTTTAGTTGGACTATCACATCTACGTTCTAATACCCAGTCAAGCCTTTACGAAGAGCAACTGGTAACACATATTCCCAGCGGTATCAGACAATTGATCATGAGAACTAGATTTAATTGGAACAAAAATAAAAATTAAATTTCAGACTCTCATTCCCCCGAGTGTTCATTGGGTAAACACTGAATAAGTCTGGTGTATTAGCTGCGCTTTACCCAACCATCGCATTTTGTAAAAATTCATTCAAATAAGAATTGAATTTGTTAAATTCACAATAATTACTACCTGTCTGTAAACCAACCTCGACAAGAGATCATCCAGATTTATAATAGGCGGGTTTACTTATAATGGATTCAAATCCTATGTAGTATTTTTAAGTACACATAAATTGTTTTTTGACAACCAGAAAGCTTGCCCGTGGGTTACCTGTCATCGAGATTCCTTGTCTCCCGAGTTTATTCATACAACACTATATACATGCACATGGAAAGATGAGGATTGCTTACCCATACTTTGTGCTCCTCCTTAAAACAATGGAACACATTTTACTTTATAGTCATCCCATTGTTTGGCCTTCTTGGGATGATGACAAGAAATACTTGTCCATCAAGTAAAATTCAAAAGAAAGAACGTTTGATTTTTAATTGCAAGGCAATTAAGTGGTTTCGATCAAATAGTTCATCGACATTTGGTAGGCTTCGATAAATATCATGAAGTTGCGATCATCTTCACTGAGCCGAACTGTGTGTATTTGTCTTTCTATTTGTTTCAATAGTTCTGGCACTTCACACATTATAGTAATAAACAAGAAGCTATTTCAATCTTGTCCAAAATCTTGGTCCATAATTTTGTAGTCCCTGGCAGTTTTGAATAGATTTCATTCTCTCATCGCAGCGACCTAAACTTTATGAACTAGCGTGGTTGTTCTGAGGAATACGGTGCATAAGTACTCGTTTTGAATTGAAATATAGTCTATGCTATTGCGTCAACTGACTCGACCTTTGTCAGTTTGAAAAGCAGGAGGAACTTTTAAAGTCTAATTAGATTTGATGTCACTGTCAATATGAGTAGGCTTCTGAAGAAAAAGTGGTAGGATGAATTTCCGAATGGTTTCTTGATACAGTCAGAAGCTCCTCCTCCTCCATCTTGCACGTATATTGGCTGAAATATAAAAACATGGATAAAAAGACCACCATAAGTGCAATATCCGCGATCAGAGGTGTTCGGTTATTGGAATACAGATTAGTTGTGAAAGCGTCATTTGCGTTCAATGCAGCAATGATAATTTAGTTGGAAATGTGTTTATTAAAGTCAGTATTACCATTTGTGTCTTATCATTATATTTTCAGGCCTTTCAAATTCAGTGAGAAATTTAGAAATTATCACGAGATGAATCTTTATATGTTACACTGTCAAAGCATACATCATATTCGTCAACAAGCTAATAAAGGGATTGGTCTAAAGTTTAATTACAGCAACATTATCACTTGATCACCTACCTCTTCAAGATTCTGTGTTTGAATTAAGCTTCATTCTCTTCTGCATCGGAAGGTTCACATTCTATTCTATTGCGGCATTCCATATTGTTCAGTGCACAAGAGCAGAGGTCTGTGCATGGAAGTCCACCCTTCTGACAGCTGCAACTTGATGACGAGCAGAGCTGTTTACCTCTGCAGGAGCATAGTAGATTTTTCAGTTCTTCCGCTACGCTTTTCCCCTCAAAGTATTTGGGCAACATTTCCCCGCTATCATTGCACCAGCCATAATCCAATGGAGATCCAATCGTTTGAATGTTCTCATGGGAATTCATCCAGACCTTTGTCTGCCAAATGCACCTCTTAACATGCTTTTCGAACGATGCCTCACACGGGGGCAAGTTTGCAAGCGACGTCTCCTTCCTTTTCCCCATTCGCACTTGTTATGTTCATGTGTATTCCATCTGCCATGCTCTTTGGATCGTACAGGGCGAAAAAGAATCGAGTTGCAGATGCTTTGGCAGTAGTAATATTATCGCCCCCTAATGACTTGAGATCAGCAAAGTGTGCAGGACCTTTTGCATTGAGGACTTTGTAGGCTGTTTTCTTCCCAATTCCTGCAAGAGAGGAAGTTGAATCGCAGCCAGTGAGGGCATGGAATGCAGGCAAAATGGTAGGGACCATAGGATTAAGTGACTTGCTGATGTCGTGAACAGGGATATAGCGATGAGAGTTCTTCGTTGCTGCTCTAGCTCCTGTTTCAATCCAAAGTTGTTTAACATTCTCCATCTTCTGATAGTAGTGGATTGCTAATACCAGCACATCAGTATCAGGCGAGCGAATAATGTTTTCCTCTTGATTCACGATGGCATGGAGCAGCATACGGGTATCTGCCTCTTCGTGGTTAGATTTGAGTTGCGTAACCTCCGATACACCTTGGAATGATACACATTTCACAACTTGACCGTTCTCAAATCCTCCTGCCAGAATAATGCGCCTGTGTGGGAATTCCTGAAGAGCAGATGGGCCGTTACATACGATGTACTGACAAATGAAGTCACAAAGTGATGCTTTGTTGACACCGTTAGATAGAAATTTTTTCCACGGTGGAAGAGACCGGCTAGCTTTCACGTTGTATATCCTACTTCCACCTGCCGTGGCTGCTCTCCGGGATCGTTCGGCACTCTTCACAGATTGCTTCACATCATATTGGTCGAACACATCAGTTATTGTATCAGCCATACAAAAACTTCTCAGAAGTGCGCTCAGGTAATGCTCTGCAACGTCCTGAAACGTGTTGTGAGTATCAAAGTTCATCATCTGGACAACTGCCATGGCATCACGGATGTAATGACACTGACTCCTGTTGTACAATGGAAGTTCTGGCACTCCTTCTGCCTCCTCTTCTAGCTTATGTCCGAGGTCTGCTTTTGCCGTCTTTCTCATAGTTCCATCTTCGTGAAATAGGGCAGGGGGTACTGCAGTCATGGGGCTGGACATCACAGCTTCAAAGGTCATGTCATTACGAGAAGTGGCAATAGCCAGAGCTCGACGGAAGATTGATTCAGGGTGAATGTGGACTGATCTCATTCCTCCATCTTGATGCACCTTTGTCTTTTTCATCAGATCTGTGAAGGTCTTCACTCTGGATTTGCTGATGGGACCATAAAAGTTCCCTTCAGAATCTGGAAGAAATGCACGAGCAACAAATTGGTGGCACTGTTGCCTCCCTATATCAATAGCGCTGATTAGAGACCTCTTGACTTCTTCGGTGGCGTGCATACCAGTAGAGATGTTGATCAGATCGTTTGATTGGACTCCATCATCTAGCTGAAAGGGGTTGGTCATGTTGTTTTCAATGAAATTCACGAGAGTGCGTACATGATCTTCATCTTGCCTTAAGCTTGATGGTTTGGTTTGTTTGTGTGAGTTGACGTCAGAGGTGGTTTCTCCTGCTCTTTCTTTCACTGCTCGGGAGTATGTTGCTGTCATGTGTCTTGTTACCAGCCACCTCAACAGAGCCGATTTCTTCCTTGTGAGCCCAACAATGCCACTCTCACTCTTAGCATCTCTAATGATAGACTTTTCCGTCCCCATGTCGGCCCATACCCCGTTGAACGATCCGGCCACCTCTCGGATGGCAAACTGACCATCCTCGAATTGAGTTCGAACGGCATCTGGGAGATCCAGCATGTCCAAGATGTATACTGGCATCCATCTTGAGTAGTTGACTCTGTTAGTGCAGAAGAAGTAAGGTAACATCTCCGCTGATGTCTGCAGATGAAGAGGCCAGTTTCCTTCTCTCTCAGCTCTGATGTTTAGAAGCATTAGCTGCACAGCCTCTAGAAACATATCCCAGTATCTGAAGGTTGGCGACTTCTCACTTCCCCAGTCCCGGTACTCTTTGAAGAGAGGTAGAACTTGTTGCTTTAGAAGATCTTCTACCTTCTGGACACCTTGCAGTCTATCACGCTGGTCAAGCTTTTCCCAATCTTCTCGCATTCTCAATAAGAGGTTCCATAGCTCGTCATCGATCAAGAGGATTTGATCCTGTGCTTTATCCCAGTTGAGAAAGCACCATATCTGCTGCCGTCGAAGTGCTTCGTAGATCAATGTGAGTCCACGAACAGCTCGGTTGAATTGCTTCCCATGGAGCATCTGGTCAACTGTACCGGGTGCATATACTTCTGAATCCGATAGTAAATCTCGTAGTCCCCCGTCACCCCACAGCTTTCCAATGGCAGATATGAAGCAGGCGAGCGCATGAAACCCGCCAAGTCTGATGACATGCATTGGGAATTCTCTTGGTCTGCTCCATTTCACTTGCTGGGCTATCGCATATAACTGTTGGTCCATTGTCTGTACAGTGTATTTCTGTCCAAATTGCATTGCCATATCCCTTGCATGACACATGGTTGTGTAGACTGTTGACATATCCGCTGGCTTCGCATCAATGATTGGGACATAAGCACTTGTGGTGCGGACTTCCCTTCGTTCACCTATCTGGGAGTTGAAACCATTCCAGAATGGCACTGATTGGAGAGACGAAGGATGGTCAGGATTACTACCAAGGGAGAGTCTTAAAAAACTCCAAGCAATGTCTCGAATTTGCCATGAGTTATCTAGTTGACATGACGATATTCTTTCATGAGCTGTTTGGCAATTAGGAGGTCCTTGGCGCTTCGTCGGTTTTACAAATGGCTTGCACTGCATCAGGGATTGCGAATCTTGGGAAAGAGGTAATGACTTGTTGATGCCTCGTGGGATTCTTGAATCTGGATGGGTAGACTCACATGCTTGCTGTTGGAAAACAACCCGAGCCATTGAGTGAAATGTGTTTTTGCCATCTATAGTTTCGGTGTTGATATCAATGTTATCATCCCCCTCGTGCACAAGACAGCCGCCTTCTCTCACTGGAATAATGCCAGATGGCATGTACACACCATTGTTCATTTTGTTCAGTTCTTGTTCTGCTGTGCTTGTAAGAAATCGTCGAAGTTCATCATAACTTACAGAGAACCCATATGCATGCAGTGTATCAATGAGCGATCTTGAACCATATTCATGATACAGATGAACAGCTAACCCAAGATGTTGTGGTGGGAGACATTTCCCACTACAGAAGATGACGCACTCCGAAATTGAGAGAGCCCTCCGTTGTGTTTCCTCAGGTAGCTTGTAGCTTGTTTTAGATTCAAATGCTTTTGAGTCCAACAGCCAGAGGATCATTTGAACAAGTGATGGAGGTAGAAGATTTTTTGAAGATTCCATGCTTACTTCCACAGGAGATGGATAACCTTGATGGAATGTAGTAGTTTCGATTTCTCTTCTCAGAATCGATGCAGCTTCGTGAAGAGTAGATTTATCACTCATCATCTGCTTCTTGGAGCCCAGCGTTGTACGGGCTTCATTTAACTGGTCTCTCAGTTCATTGACTGCGTGTATTGTGTCCCGGACTGTTAGTTTACTACTCATTACAATGTTTGATTTGCCACGACCACGTTGTGATTCAATCACTATGTCCTCTCCATAATGCTTCATCAGTTTATCTTGTAATCTGAAGTTTCTGTAGGAATCTGAGTCAACATTCGATGGAAGAAAGGATTTGTACCTGTCCGTGAGGTGAGATAGGAAGTAGGCATTCTTGTCTTTGAATAATCCTTCTTCTATTTCTGAGCAAAGCATTTCAAAGGCCAATTCATATGCAGATTGTGATGTAGGAGAATGTGCTGGGTCTGATGAAGATGGTGATTGTGATATATTTCGCTTCAGGAAAAATTGGAGGCATAATTTGTGATACACTGCATCTCGTGCAATAAGATCTTCTCCAATAATGCGATGTGCTATACCCTGGTCTTCACAATTTTCAGCAGCTTGCTTTATTAAGGTGGCTCTGTCAAAAGTCTCTACCTTGTGAACCTTCTTTTCTCTCTTACAGTAAGACTTCTGACAAACAATACATAGTGCCCAGTTTGTACTATCAACTAACGATCGCCTAGATATTCCACTGAATTGATGTTTAGATGATGATAGGGTGTTACTTGAAGACGAAGTTTGAGGTGCATTTGGCTTCTTTCGTTTAGGAGTTGAATTAATGCCCAAATCGGTGTCCATGTTTGTCATCAACCTAAGGAAAGAACGACAATCCCTTATAAGACAATATGCATGAATATGAAATCTAAACAAATCATTTGTCTATTCAAACCGAATTAAAAACACAATATAGGGTATTTAGAAGAAAAAAAAAAGGCCACCCAAAAATATTTCGCTTGACACAGAAAATTCAAATGTTTAGAGTACATGGTTCTATTCACATTCTTTTTAAACCAAACATATTTTAAAGTCATATGTGTCTGATGATTACATCTGTGGTATGAATTAAAATGAAATTATATGTTTTTTATGATATTTTTACACGTTGATACAGTAAACAATTATGCATTAATCCTAACATGTATACCTGACGAAGGTTGGGTTCGCATATTATAAACATTTTTAATATATATATTATTCTATCAGTATTATCCAGTTATCTTACAACCAATACTTTATCTATGAAGGAAGCCACAAAACTTTTTAGCATGAATATGCACACCACACATACACAGCCTGTAGTTATATGAACGTACTGTGAACATGAAAACTTATTCCATTTCTGCTGTTGTTGTTGTTGTAACAAATTTCCAACGGACCGATTAATAAAAATGTCTTAATAAATCATTATTCATGATTGATAAAAAGTCAAATTTCAGCATTCAAATGAATTACTGTTGAGGAATTGAAATAATGGCTATATAGAACTGACATTCCATTCAAATAGTCCTACATTTCCCCCATATAAACAATATATGTGCAGTCTTTGGGTATTTAGTTGATTGGTTATTTGAGGATGTCAGAGACAGATAAAAATCTACAGTGGAAAATAGACTACAATACTAACACCAAATTGAGTAGGTGGGACAATATTCTTGATGAACACTTTGGTTTTATGAAATAAAAAAAAATGGTTTGTTTATCATGCGTGTGCAATTTATATTAATGAAATGTTTAAAACTAACCTTTGTGAGGGTTCCAATGATCAGCTCCACGAAGTTACAAATAATCACAAGTGAATGCAATAATTATGGGCAAAACAGCTGCAGCCTGAAGAGTTTCCCGCCATTTTTATCTTCTGAAGATGTGAAAGTAGTGCTTTTTATTCTTCAACACTGAGGGCGCTTTAAATGTAATGGCAATTATTGGCTAACCCTGATTAAACCAATAGGAATATGCTGAAAAGACAATATGCTTTTTTCATCCTGTTGGAACCATGTTTCCATTCAGTTTCAGGTAACTTTTAAAGTTACTGAATTAGTGTCTGTTTCATTCCCGTTAACATATCAAGGATATTATATGAAAAATATGTGACAAAAAATTATTCAGTTGCTAGGAAAACACCTGTTGCCATGCAACAATTCTTGAATATTGTTCCAATTTTACGATTTGTTACATTGTTAAGTTGCGGAGTGCCCATAATACACCGTAAATGTAAACATCCGATCATTATGGTTAGCATTTCAATTTCCACCTGCAGTCTTGTGGTTGCTAGGGAAAATACCGTTGCTAGGCAACAGTAATTGCATTATAAAATTCGTTTTCACCATTAATTCTATGGAAACAGCAAGCATATTAGATGAAAGTATCTTTAAATCATGTAAGGTAATGATGAACATGTATTTGTGAATGTAGACTTACTTGAATTTTATTTTTCTTACCATTAAACATGTCAAAAATGATTCAGAGTCTCATCATTAGTTGCTATGGATATTCTGTAATATCAATGAAACTTGCCCTATATTTGAAATTCATAGTTCATATTTCAGTAAATCTGTGCATTACTAGTTGAAAATCTCCAGTTTCAAGTACATGCATCAAATATTTCTTTATAAATTGATTTCCGTCATGTTCAACATGAATTAAAGCTTATGGTTGCTAGGGAAAGTGTTGTTGCTAGGCAACCTGATAAGTTTCCATTTTTATTTAAAAAAAAATAGTCTACTGAGATAGACTATACATGAGGTATATTATAAATAAACACATTTGGGGCCTAATATGCTTACGTCAAATAGTATAAGAATTACATGCTGAATGGGTTATGGTGCAATACTAACACATCTACATATCATAATCTATTGAAAATTCGCCATTTTCTATCACAAGAAGGGTAATTTCTGAGGGTGTACGTCATTTTTACAAACAAGGGAAAATGTTCAAAACCATTATTTTTGTTCCTCTGTATGATTTTGTCATTGAAATTAGTTAAAATCTATTTCTACAACCTTTTTTGCTTTAACACAATACCACTGGCAAATCAAAAATGACATGATGGATGAATAATTCTCAGATTAATACCAAAACACAAAGAGTTGCTAAGGAATACGTGTTGCTAGGCAACCATTATGCATTTAGTGGTCTGTCAATTAACATTAATATGTCACACAGCATTTATACCTTCCTTTTATATTAGCTTTACTCTTCAGAAAGGAGATTATTCCAATAAATAAGTTCATTAATTAAACAAATATTCACAATCACGATGAAGATACAATTCACCCTAAAAAGGGGCGTGGCCTATTCAAAGCTCGTTTCCATGGTGATGCTACAAGATACGGCAACTTTAATATGCATTTTTGAAAAATTCAGAATATTTCCTTTCAAATGAGGTATGTTCTTGCTTTAACCTAGGTGGGTGCATTAAAGTCCTTAAATAAGCCACTTTTTGGCCTCTCGCCGCTCTACTATCATGAGGGATGCATGTCACAAGGAAGTAAGAGATCAAGAACTATCGTATACCAATTACTTCCTGTATTGCCTCATATACTTGAGTTCTAGGGAAGGTGAAAATGCTGTAGCGCAATTAGAGCTGAAGTTTTGGAATCAAGCACTTCTTTCATATTTGCTCACTCATGTACTATAAATTCATTTTTGCAGATCAATTTATGTGTTCTTCTATTAATTCATTCATTGATTAATCAATTTAATTACTTATCTATTTGTTCGTTTATCTATCTAATATTCTATTCATTAATCTATTAATCTATTCATTAATTAATCAATCCATATATTTAGCTGTTTAGTAATTTATTTACTTTTTCATTTATTTAATCATTGATTTATTTGAGTATCAATCTATTTCTACATCACTCATGATTCATTAATTAATTTAATCATTACCACTAGTTTGTTATGATTTATAGAGTATATTTTGAAAAACTTTCCATTACTATTTACTTCTACTGGTTTAAGAATGATATCTATAATAACTAAGATATAAATTTCATACATGTACACAATGAAGGAAACCTATCTAATTTCAAATTTAAGCAAATTTTCTTTCACAAAATGTTATTATCTGTATACATGTATAAGCCTACTGTATTTTTTATCTGAATATATATTCTTATTTGCATTTGCCTAAATGATGTGCCCTATGTTTCTTGTCCTCCTCACAGAGTTTAATGTTTTAAATTTATATATATTTTCATATTGAACCAGGGCATGAGATAATAAGGAAAAGAGTAACATTGAAAGATAATCTCATTTCTTTTCATAATTACAATAGGACTTCTTATTCCAAATTCAGTGTTATGTTGAGAGATGTGATTAATATTAACCTTATCAGTTAATATCTAAAGAAAAACGCCAGTGTTTTCCTTGTTTTAGAGATCAATTGTTTGCACTGACTCACACATGATGCATATATAGATACTGTTGTTTTATCATTCATTAAAAGCTCAGCAATACTCATGTAAAATGTGTACTATATCATACACCTGCTAGTAACAAATACAATCAGTATAATCCATACGGCCGTCATGCATATCATAAATGATAATTTATACGCAACGACATATGACTCACATGTGAGGCATCTACATGTACATGTTCATATGTGTTACCATTTACAACGCATAATGGATTTTCATATGCACAGAGTAAGAAGCCAAAAAAGAGGTCTAGATAATAAAGAATAAATGTACATACATACATGTACATGTATCTCAAGAATTTACCCCTTTTTTATATCATAAAACCCCTTAATTATACATATTTTTGTGCATGGACAACTAGACACAAAATAGGGTGAAATAGATCAACAGTTAAAAAAAACATTTAATTTGTGTAATAGGCTTTGATAAATGATTATAAATTATTTTACAAAGCAGAACCAATAAAAAAATCTAATAGAATTTGTAGCATGTATGTACATCAAGTTTATGAAAAGAAAAATAACTTGTTTCATATGTTCAATTAGTCTAATATATGATACAATGGAAAATAAGTGTGAAAATATATGTTATTCAATGTGTGTAAAATAACAACAAAAATAGAAAGCTACTACTGGAGAAGCTGAAGAAACACCTGGGATTTTAGCAGAGTTTTCGAAAACAGTCTATTCGGACCATTATTTCTTTGAATCATGCATTAGAATGATAACTTCAAAATAGCCTGCAGCAAAATACAAATTTCTTACGGGCTCACTATTCCCTTTCTTTACCATATTTCGTACCAATTTTGATAAACATGTTTATCATGAATTTCCCACAAAGTATTATCCATAATCTTTGTCTCATAATCCAATACAAGTTGTTATTCATCTCATCTTCGGAAAATGATGTTTAAATCACTGTACAGATACAGGACTGGAAATTGTTGGACTTATTGTTCTGCAAGATACACATGCTTGTCAACTTCACGCCGTTACACATCGCCACCGAAGCAAAACGCATCGCTTCCTTTCAGCGTAACTTTCCTCAAAAGCAAACAGAGAATGGCAGGCCTTGCCGTGACCCAACAGACAAGTCAAACCATCCAAAACATCTTTCTTCTTTTCTTCTTAAAATATTCCAAAATATTCCTTTTTGGTCCTTTGACTGAGCCGTCGATCCCCTCCCCCACATCGATGTATCAATGGAGCGATCCGAACCCTTTATCAATACGATATCAATAGGCCGGTATGTCAAGTATGTGCCTGAGGTCGCAAATCACTTATATGTTCCTTTTCTTCTATTGTTGCCAATTCATGAGATTGTTCTCAAGAAAGGAACAGTTACGAAAACATTGCCGCATGACAGGAAGTCAATTGCATGTATGTTTTCTCAGGCTATTAATTGGATCATCTGCACGGACAAGTCGTAAATATGTTTTTATAAATTCTGATTGAAGATTGAAGATAGCACTATCTGAATCATTTGCTCCTATACTTTACTAGTCTATAGATGCAATTACATTTCGTAAACTTACTGTTTAATATTACTTGTCAGTAAGTCTATGGCAGAAATTATATCACAGAGATACAATGAATGTTCAATTGTATCTCTTATATCATGTATAATTTCTAGCTCTGAGCCTCATCAAAGAAATACTTTGTGGAATCTATCTTCTGAAAAATAACCAATCAATTTAAGTTTTACCCATGAAGGTCAACAGGGATAGATGTTGAGGATGTCATCATTAGAAAAATGTGTTTGATAAGATATAGGGAATTTTCTATTCCTCAACACCAATTGACCATAAAAGGTAATTATATCCAGTTTACCATGCCACAAAAATAAAATGATAATGTATATTGATCTGCAATATGACATGGGGATGTTTATGAAAAAAAACAGAACCAATAAAAAAAACAGATGAATACCCCCTATAATTCCTACTCAGATTACTACCCAATTTATATATCTTCAATTTTCATTGGAAAGCCAAGATGACGACAGACTCTGAGCAACATATTGTGGCTAATATGGTTATGTTAATTTTCCTAGAGGAACCATTGCAACATACCCATTATGAATGAATCACTTATCCCAAACTAGCTTAGTCATGGAAAAATATCATCTCTCATTCATTAATTTTCTAACAAAACATTTGCATTTGTCAGAATCAGGCTTTTGAAATACATGTAGTTTGAAATATCTTTAATACTGTAGAACCCAATAATTTAGTACTCAATTTTAGCAAATTCACTAAATATAAGACCTTTTCACACATTTGTGAGAAGTTATTTTCGTGTTTTGAAAGATTATTATACACATGTCCAAGGGCATTCTCATGAGTTAAAACTTTAGGAAATTCATGGTCTTGAAATTCCAGAAAATAAACCCGAATGAAAATTTTGGCTATCTATAGAAATTTTGATACAGTAAGCTTCAAAAATGCAATCAACCTGTATATGAAAATATTTACAGCAGGGAGATGGGATTTCCAACTCACAGGATCATATCTGTTTAATAAACATGTACAGATGTACATGTAAATCAAGGAATTACTATAATAATTCCTTGGTATAATCATGTTAATGTATACCGGAAAAAATTCCCAAATATTGAAACTATATCCAGTACTCTCTAGTCTCTACTCTATCCCCCCCCCCCCCAATCTTCACAAAAAGTGCGTGTTGACATAAAAATTCCCTTTTCCTGATATATTGATTTCCAGATAGAACAACAAATGGGCACCATTGATGCTACACACAAATCATCATGAATACAAAGATCTGTAATGAACATATGGAATGATAATTTTGAACTCTATTTCACTTCTGAATGGTGTTTTTTTCAACACCTCTGGCTCTGCCTTGGGGTTGGGGGTCCTCAGCAACTGACTGTCAAACCCCATGTGCTACTGGGAGGACCAACTTAAAGGGAATTGTTAACTTTATCGAGAATTAACAGGGAATACTTTTCCTGGTATCTCATTGCAATTTGCTTCTGATACTACACATAGATCATGAATACAAAGATCTATAAATGATGAACATATGGAATGATAAGTTTGAACTTTATATGTATTTCACTTCTGAATGGTGTATTGTTCGACACCTCTGGCTCTGCCTTGGGGTTGGGGGTCCTCAGCAACTGACTGTCAAACCCCCATGTGCTACTGAGAGGACCGGTTTAAAGGGAATGGCTAACTCTGTGGAGAATTGAAATAAAATTTAGTAGATTCAGCCTGTGCAATGTTCATTATTCTAAACCGTCGGCCAAGACAGGTTCCTTGGTCCTGTATAATTTCAAGAAGCTATCTAACATTGATGAGAATAATGTTTCACGATACAACGAATTATCTTTCTTGGAAATGTGAGTGGTCCTGAAAAGGACCTACCCACTCTCGACGTTTCAATGAGCATGTTCTCTTCGTTTTCATAAGTTATCAGCAACCAGCCAGTCTCTTACATGTACTTGCCTATAATAAACCTGTGGGGAGCTTCAGTGAGGAGAGCATGACCTTTTTGCTTGCCCACAGCAACATGCTTTCTGATCTCTGATTTTTTTAACTCTTTTTTAAAGTTTGTTTTAATGCATTTTGTGTGTTCAAATAAATATTTTATATACACAGTATGAATTACATAATTCTACAATGACAATGTTGACTTTAAAACATTCTAAAAGTTAAAAACAAGTTCAATATATCACAATCCAGGCCCTTCTCTCCCCAGGTTCGCTTCATAAAAATATTTTTAAAGTCACTATTGACTCTTTCAAAAGATCTGTTTACAACCAGAAAAATATCATAACACAATCATAACACAATTCCTTTAATTCAAACCCACCCACCCATCCATCCTTTGGGAAAAGAGACAAGTTTACTCAAAATCTGAAAGGATTCGCATCGGGTCAAAATGAGGTCAATTAGAACCAGTGTAAAAGCAAGGTTTTCTCATCGAAATGGGGAAAACAGGCAAAAGACTGATGTTTTTTCCAGGCTTGTCTGGTAGACTTGTGACAAGTAAATGCATTGACATGGGAGCAAGAGGAGGAGATGAGAGTGCTAATTGGGCTGGAAAAACCCCTAAATTGATTGCTTCCACTTTCAAAAAGCAAGTTTGACAGAACTTTTTTCCTCTTCTCGTTCTTCAGAAGCCTGGTTGTTCTGAATATTAAATGTAGCCTACACTGTACAAGTGTGGCCCCTTGTATGGTTTCGAAAATGAGTTTGTTTTAGACAGAGTTTCTTTTATCTCTTTTTAGTTTGGGGACATATTCAATTCTTTTTAAATAGGAGTTTAAAAGAGATAGAAAAACAAAAAGATTGTTGGAAAATACTTTGTCAGACTTTCTCTTACTTAACTCTTACATGTATGACTTGGTTTGGAAAAAGGGTTTATTCTTTATCTGTTTTTAAGTTTGGGAAAATATTCGATGTGAAAAATATGGCTCAAAAAGATTTATGGAATAGGCCCTATACCTTTTCAGATTGTACTTCAAATTGTTATCTTTGAATCTTTTGTGGGGGGAGGGGCATGAACCAACAAAGTACTACTATGGAGTGAGGTTCTTTCATCCTCATTGCTCCATATCCCTTTACAGTGAGTATGCATGTAATTGTCAAAATGAAAGTAAAAGTAGAGTCCTCTCCTCAACAATCCCATTGCAACAATCGCCACACTCTTACTGTAGCTACAATCAATAGACGTTATGGGGTGCAATAATCCATTCAAATCTACATGTATAGATTAATTGCCATGCTGCAAAGTCACATGGACCCCCCATGTAGCACAGGGGATATAATATAATTGTGAGGAAAATTATTGAACTTTTCTTTCATTTTCACTTGGACCAAAATCAATACATGGCAATAGTCTTGGTCATGTGGATGTACATGTAGCATCTACATGTACATGTACATGTCGATGTAAACTCTGCTTAAAATAATGTCTCTACATGTATGTATATTAAAGTACATACCGGTATATAGTAATATACACTGCATATCCATGCTGTAATAAAAGAAAAAGTGTGATCCTCTACACCAAATATTCATAAGCCAAATCTTAAGAATACAGTACTACTAAGGACTAAGGAGCAGGCCCACGGGGAAACTGTTGCTAGGAGCATAGATATATTGGTACGTTTATGCTAGGAGCAACCTCCCTCAGTTGAAGACAGATGGGGAGAACAGTTGGGGTTTCTCTAAGGCCCAGCTTCATCGTGACAGATCACCCAGTCCCAAACTCCCCTCGAGGTGAGGTCAAACAGCTTGGACAACACTGACCCCAAGGTCAAACCCTAAGGTCAATCGGCTACAACAACACTGACCTGCTCTTGTTTTATGTTGGTCAAGAGGTCGAGTGGTCATAGGTGCTAAAGTAGATCAAAGATACTTGAGACTTTTTTTCCAAAACTGTAAACATCTTTCTTGGAAATGCACTTTTAGAGGTTCATTCACCCAAGCAGGGCATTGGCATTGGTAACCATGGCAACCACTTTATCACACAATATATGACATATTTTTCAAAATGTTCTTTTGCCCAGAAACAAGAGGTTAAATTGAGAATATTTCCCATGGAATTTGTCTTTTCAATATTGGTATTTTGAGGAAATATAGGGTGTGTATACTTATGGACTCCATGCATTGAGTGTTTACTAAATGTATGTTTTACCACGCCAAATGAATCAAAGATTTGACAATCAGGAAACTTTCAGTGGTACACAACACTATTAGACTACATTTTTTGGCTACACATGTTATCTTAAAAATACTACAGTTAGTTTAATTAGTTAGTTAGTTAGTTAGTTAGTTAGTTTAATTATTTCCTTGTCTCACAAATCACCAATACAATTGCAATGTTTCAAACCATAGTCTTATTCATGTAGTTCCTTAATTGCACATTTTGGGCCAAACTAGAGTTTACAATCATAAGCCTGATAGACAAGTAATATACATGTGCATAAAGCCTACACTGTAGGTATAAAGACAAGAGCACAGGCTCATAATCCCATTTGGGGATTACAACATCATCCTTTCTTGTTTGTCTTAGCACCCCATTGTTGACCATCATTAATCCATTTAAGAAACCACAAGTTATCCATTGAAGAGATCACACTTCTTGTATCCACATGGTGAATGTATTGGGATTGGATTTATGTGTTGATTATTTGGAAGAGGAACTACTTTACTACAGAGTGAGATAAGCTGAGGCTATAAATAGGATAACCTTTATTGACCATGCAATGATGATCAAGAAGGCACAGTAAGATGGCACTTTAGTTTGGTTGGTAGGGTATTTTAAGGAAATGTATCTGTTGTTATGTAATGCTTCAATTATAGAGAAATAGGCTAGTTATGTACATTTCCTGGATCAATTGGCAATGTTTCTTCTATTTTTGTAATTGTAACCCAATGCAAATATTCATGAAAATAATTTGAGAACCATTTAGATATAGAAACCTAATCATGAACTTAACAAAAAATAATTTATCTTTTCCATTTGTAGTTTGTGATATATATGCATAATTTTTTTGGCATCATAATCTATAAATCAAGCAGCATCATTATCATCACCATCATCATCCTCAACACACCCATCATCATCACCATCATCCTCATCATCATCATCCTCATCATCATCATCATCATCATCATCATCATCATCATCATTATCCTCCTCCTCCTCCTCCTCCTCCTCCTCCTCATCATCATCATCATCATCATCATCATCATCATCATCATCATCATCACCATCATCATCATCCTCATCATCTTATTATCATCATTAACAGATAATACCATTATCTTAGTGTAATTCTGCAAAGAAAAATATATAAAATATAAATTTCATTCATGTTTACGATTGTTCTTGAAATTAATCTCATTCTTGTTAGTAGAATAATATTCATCATCTCTACATCATCATCTCCATCATCAACACCTCCATCATCAACACTACCATCATCATCACCATTCTCGTTACCATCATTACAACCACCATCAACATCTGCATCATCATCACACCCATCATCATCACCACCACCATCATCATCCGCATCATCACCACCATCACCAACACCACCACCAACACCACCACCACTATCATCATAATCATCATCATCATCATCATCATCATCCCAATTGATAATAATCTTATCATCATCTTACATCATCACCATTATAATCAACACCATCATTATCATCATCTTTGCCATTGTTCAAAATGACAGTCTTCTCCTAGCATGATTCCAGCCCCCCCCCCCCCCCCCCCCACCCCCTCACCCCCACCGACACAAATTTACATTTAAAACACCAGTCGTCCAGTGGCCCGAACTGCCGAGGGCATAATCTTTGCTACAAATTTTCATCGTCACCATTTAACTTTTAACTTACTCCAGGTAATACTTTTGGCCGGAGGGAGTAATCGCCATCTCCCAACCTTGCGGAAGCGATGCTGAATCATCTGTGATGTCATAGCTCTGCTGTCGAAGGTGCTGGTTCCTAATAACATCTTGAGGGTTAATGCTCCTCATCTCTTGNCATCATCATCATCATCACCATCATCATCACCATCATCATCACCATCATCATCACCATCATCATCACCATCATCATCACCATCATCATCATCATGGTCATCATCACCATCATCATCACCATCATCATCACCACTACCACCACCACCACCACCATTATCACCACCACCATCATCTTCTTCATTGTCACCCATCACCTTGTCATTATCACCATTATCATTTATCTTTGACATTGTTCAAAATGACATGATTCCAGCCACCCCCCCCCCCCCCACTTCCACCCCAATCGACACAAATTTATATTTACAACACCAGTCGTCTAGTGGCCCAAAGACATCATATTTACTACAAATTTTCATCGTCACCATCTAACTTTAACTTACTCCAGGTAATACTTTTGGCCGGAGGGAGTAATCGCCATCTCCCAACCTTGCGGAAGTGATGCTGAATCATCTGTGATGTCATAGCTCTGCTGTCGAAGGTGCTGGTTCCTAATAACATCTTGAGGGTTAATGCTCCTCATCTCTTGCAGAGATGCAGGCGATGAATGCGCCCTTCCATGGGCGATCGCCATCCCCTGCGGACCCATGCTCCGGCTGGCAAGTTCATGGCCCGCATTCGACACATTTCCAGAGTAATTTGTAGAGTCTGCGCTCGATTCCCTCGAATGGCTTATCCTAGGTTCCTGGAAGAAAGATGCGGGCATGTTCCTCTTTCTCCATGGCACTTGCGATGGAACTTTATCAGCCGCCTCGGTTGCGTTCAAAACATTGCGAAACAAATCGTCCAACTCCGCTCCTGAGTCACCACGAACATGAACGACAGAAGTCTGCCTTTTTGCTCCCGACTGCTCCATTATCTCTCCTCTTTTCTTCACAATTTCCTCCGATATTTCCTTTGATCCTGTATCCTCTATCCAATTATCATCAAATATATATGACTTTCATTCAGTGACATAAGCGATTAAACTCCAAAAACAAGTTTTCTACCAGTCGGTTACCATTCCCGCATCGCGATACCAAATTATACCAGTGACTGTCATTCCGATACACACACAAGTTTTTCGCCGTCGTATCCGGTTGCACACGGCTCGGTTCACCGTACGTCCCCGTCGCTTCTCGCTCTCGTTCACTTTTTTTTCTTTTTCGCTGTGGTATTAGAGTACACACACAGTTCGGCACCCATACACCATAGCCCGACCTTGCATGCAAATTATTGGTCCCATTAAGACCGCATCACAACGTGGCTTTTAAATATCACAAACAAGATAGGTCCTACTCTAAAGTTTGATATTTTACATTTAACAATATTTTCCGACCATGCTTCGTTTTTTTCACTCATCAATATTCTTTATTGGAATATGGGAACGTTTGCGAATTGTCGGAAGCGATTTCAAAACGGATACCATCTCGACTTTCATCAATTTTGTATTAATCCGCGAGTGATGCCCCTCTACCAGGGGGTATAGTTCGGTCCCCTTTTCAATTCTTCTTTTGGTCAAAGGCCGACTTTTGTATGTTATTATTGCTACGTCACATAATAGGGTGTGGCCTACGCCGGAAGATTATTGTCTCGGCATAAAAAGGAGGTTTGGGGAAAACCTTGAACCGGCGATTTCTCCGAACCGTGTCTCATTGCTAAACCCAAACCCCACTTCATTTGTTGCTAAGCTGCGATGTAAAGAAAACGCTGATGATGGTGTCAGCGTCATGAGTTTGATTTATGATTTTCATTTTTAATTATACCACTCCGACAAATATTGGAGGGAGCAGAGTACTTCTTACGCGGACGTTGACCCGTGCATTATTAGTTATTCGAGTTCGATTTTTGAATTGTTTGGGAATCCTTTTATAAAAGGGTGTTCTATAATAGGGGGCAAAATTACCCCCTCGCTAATGATTGGGGTGAGAACAGGGGCAACGATTGAAAGGGGATTTACTTTCTATACAAGATTGTGTGCATAGGTGTATCTTCGTCTTATAGAATAAAGACTTTGGAAAATATTTCGAGGGGGTCCTTTAGTTTGGAAGCCATAATCTAGCAGTAAAGGAACAAAACGTTTCATTGATTTGGGCTGTCTAAGACAGACAAACAGAAGATAGCTCAGGAATATAT
The DNA here is from genome assembly GCA_036244855.1 of Temnopleurus reevesii. Taxonomy (NCBI): domain Eukaryota; kingdom Metazoa; phylum Echinodermata; class Echinoidea; order Temnopleuroida; family Temnopleuridae; genus Temnopleurus; species Temnopleurus reevesii. Next base: position 16,260 of record BQKZ01005996.1, on the reverse strand, counting down.
TACTCCCATATGCCTTTTTGAAAAATGAAATTTTGTATTTACTAATCTTTTTCACGTTTTCACATCCCTTCAAAATGTCCAGATGATTTTTCCTTATGTTATATTGTTATGCATTACTAGTTGAATATTTTATTTTCATTTATCTATCATCTGATATATTTTTTATGTTATAAGGTGTTTTCTTAATAATAAATGATAAATTGACAGCTAATGACTAAATTCGATAAGCATTTGTTTTATTGTTGGCGTTGTTGTTATCATTATCATTATTATTACCATTATCATTATCATTAATGCTATTGCTGTTATTACGATTATTATTACAATCATTATCATTATATCATTTACCATATACCCAGTATGAAACAGACCCGTAACTTGATTCCCAAAACAATAATATTGTCCCATTTTCTTTTATCAAAACTGAACATTTCATTTTTATTGTTGCAATTATTGAAACAAAGTAACTGAATTTATCGCATATTATGTGCGGATCCATAGATACCGTTGTATGCCCCCCCCCCCCCCTCAATATCATGATACGTGTGGACTATTGTTGCGGTTTTAAATGTGCACTTAAAGCATCCGTATTAAGAGTCCACAAAATATTTTAGTTTAAAGAGAAAGAAAAATCCTTTTGTTCGATTTAAAGATACTTGGGAGACTTGATTCACTCTCTCTCTCTCTCTCTCTTTCTTTTTTTTTGTGCAAGATAAACTTTTTGGGGAAAAAATGCCCGTCCTCCCGTTGGGAAAAGGTGAGTTACGAAAGGCATTTGAGAAAATTTTGTAACTATGTCTCGAGCCCCGAACAAACAAAAAATACCTAACCATATCACAAAATTTCCCCCAAGAACTAACAAACAAAAACGGGTCTTTATTTTACATTTGCGCCACAAAGTTACCAAAACATTCTTTAAAAGCTATTATTATCTATATGAGGGTTTTAAGCCGTACAATATTAAGCCATATTGTACTGCTTCAATTTTACGCTTGCGCAAAGCAGTGACCAGCCTTCTGGTATATGTAAAGATAATGATAATTATATTGGATGGCTTCAATTCATGAAATACCGGAAATATTGCACTCGTTAGGGCCAATATTCCCTGGTATTCCATTTATTGCCATCCAATATTATATAGATATACCGTAAAACACTTGTCAGAATATTTTCTGCATCTTCCATTTAAAGGGAAAGTTTAAAATGGACTTAATTTGCCAAATGTCTCACTTTTTGGATTGTCCACACCCCCCCCCCCCACACACACACACACACACTCAACTGGGCTTCAGAATTGTAAAACTCTATATTTTTAAAAAAAATTATAAAGCAATTATCGGAATGCTTAGTCAATGCAATTCCAACGATTTAGCTTCGGGCCATGCATTGTGCTTCATGAATTTGCATTTTGAGCATAACATTATTATTTAGATGTTGGGCGTTATTAATCTATGAATATCAAGTCAATGTTTTTACGCGTTTTAATATCAAATCGATTTCATTTTATGTTCAAATTATGTAACTTCATGGAATTGAAATGTAACCAATGGAATAAAACAAAATCAAATTAATACTTCATATAAATTTTGATTCGTCCAGCTTTACATGCTAAATATTTCATGCTATAAATTCATGGAATTGAAATGGAATAAATAAAATAAAACTAAATACCATCAACACTTCAGGATTTTGTTCATGTTTATAATAAACAAACTACAAGTTCATTTAATCAACTGACTGAGGTTGGTTTTCTTCTTATTGTTGTTGTTAAAATTATTATTGCGTTGCATTGTTTGCTGAGGATGTATAGGATAATAAATATACGTTCCAACCCACAAATAAAGTTATGTGGCTCAATGTAGAAAAATCCCAAAGAATTAGAGGGCGCTATTGCACTTTGAAAATTCACCATCACCCGCAGTACGACTCAGGCAGCCGCTAATAAATTAAATATAATAGGTATCATTCTAGAAGATTCCCTGATCATAATAAGATTGAGTTTAATTTGTGACGATCATATTTGGGTTCTACGTTTTCGATTATTCCCTAATATAATTAGAGCAAATCTATTGACATTGTTATATTTTATATAATCGGGCAACATCTTGAAATCACACAGATATTGAAATATATATATTGTAATGATTCAATATACCAATACATTTGAATCATGTATTCAATTGTTTGCAAACATTACAATCGTGTTATTATTGTAACAATTCTGTTGCGTTTGCATTTGTAATTCACCAATGCATTATAATGAACAAATAAAGGACTTTTTTCTAAAGATTAAATTTAAAAAAAAAAGATTTTCAAATATTTGACGCGTTCTGTAATTTAATGTGCTCCTATAACAAAAATTAGATAATTAAAAATGCACAATTCTTATAAGAATATGCTTTAATATTTTTGAATGCAATTTTATCAAAATTTCATTCCATTCAACGTAAAATTGTTCAACTGAGTAGTTGATTTGATTTGTTTTGATTTGTGTGTGAATTCAAATATATATTTTTTAATTTCAGCGCCCATATAAGAACAATCAAATTTAAAAGCTATAAAAATAATTATGATAATGATCCACATGATAAGCAAGAAAAAAATTTACGCGCACAACGACTTTCTTACAAGATTATGACATTCTATACGATTCTCAATTCGAATTCAGAATACTATTGTACTATTGTTTTGAAGAAAAAAAACGAATCGTGAATCTTTAATCTTGAAATTTTTGAAAATATTTTGTATCTGCTCGCGTATTTGTTGATTTGAATGCACCTCTCATGAAATTTGCCTGCAAAACCTATATTACAAAAGATAATGATAATAAAATGAACAGAGTTATAATATTTTCTTATCAAAAGTTAGCACAATCTGATAGAAAAAATGTAAGTATATCAAACGTCATTTTAATTAGAATCGATCAGGTCACTGAAAGAATGGGTTCTTTTAAATTAACATATCTGACTGTACATGCCATAACATTGTATATTTGATATGATATTTTCCCATTTTCTGTTTTCTCTGATCGTTTCAATGGAAATAAAAGTACATTTGAATCTGTATATTATGAAAGAAATGTTCATACGTCCAAAAGGATAAAGTTTATTCAAAACCACACAAAATCTTCAACATTTGTTAGCATAAGTAGGACCTTAACAATGGAGGAAATAGAAACAAAACACAAAAAATAAGTAAATAAAATAAAATAACGGATGCAAAAGTTTTAAAGACCCTTTACTCTTTTTCCAATTTATTTTTTAAATCCTTTCTTTGGGGAAATTTTAACTTCTCAACTTATTGGAGGGGATGCAAATTTGCTGTTAGTAAGGCGGCACCCAAATATCCTACTTGATTTGATTTGATTTTATTTTATTTTATTTTATTCGTCATAATGCATGAAAAATACAATGACAAGGACATCCCATGAAAGCCGATGGCTTATTTCCAACGGGGTCCTTTAAGTACAAACAAACATTATTACAAATAAAAGACAAAAACAAGTAAATAGACATCAAAGCAATAGAAATAATACACATAATATGCTTACTAGAACTTCCAATACACATGAGAATTTACTTAGGGATGAAAAAAAAAATGTATATAACAAAATTAATGTATGTAGGAATCATGATTAATGGAGACCCATCACGGACTCAGTTTTTAGATATCTTTTAAGGACAGTTTTGAAGTGAAGAAAACTTTGTACCGATTTGACATAGGTTGGTAAGGAATTCCAAAACAGAATTGCATTGAAATAAAATGAATTTCCGATTTGGCCCGTGCGTTTTGGTTAAACAAAATGTAATTGGCTATGTCTTGTATTGTGTCCATGGACGTTTGACACACGACAAAACCCCTCAGTCAAATAGTGGTCTTCTTTAAATTAGAATAATATATCTCATGAACGTGGTGCAACATTAACTGCTTTGCTCTTTTAATAAAATGCATGAGACCTGCTTCATAAAAACTGCTTCATCGAGAGAAGGTTAACCCCAGGCCTGTGGAAACTTTTGGTCGTCATATATCGATGAGACCTATACAGTTGCATTCATGCAATCAGGAGGAGAAGAAGAAGAAGAGGAAGAAGAAGAAGAAGAAGAAGAAGAAGAAGAAGAAGAAGAAGAAGAAGAAGGAGAAGAAGAAGAAGAAGAAGAAGAAGAAGT
>BQKZ01005995.1:17912-31758 GCA_036244855.1 Temnopleurus reevesii | reverse complement strand
CCCCCCCCCCCCCCCCGAGCACACACGCACAGTATAGGTACAGTTTACGCTGATCAGACGGTGGAATGACGGCTTGCGCTGGAGAAGCGCACGCCGAACGTCTGCCCACCGTATGACCTGTGCCTTTGTGCGTACAGGGAGCGGTTTTTTTTTTAATTTTCAAGAGGCTGGGCCGACGCAGGCTAAAAACGCAATAGAACACTTGTGTAATGTATTCAAATTTTATACGCGCTTCTTTGTCAAGCATATAATGGCAAACTATTTGTTCAGCTGATATAAAAGAATTTTATTCCAATAGAAGGAATGCATATAGCATACGTTGGTTTTTTTTTTGCTAGGTTGGTCAAGCTACGATGTTTATCCAACCTAGCAATGTTAATGTATGCATGTAGCATTCTGACTCCCAATACATTATGACAGCTGAACACATAGTTCATCTGAATACATTAAAGCGGTCTATTTTGTGAGTCAGTCTGAATTGGGAGCTTGAGATGAACAAACCGTGAAAATTTGAGCAAAATACGATGATTCATTCCAAACCTGTGATTTTTCTTTTCATCCTCTCTTATGGGCATCCTTGAGTTGACAACCTTGTTACAATCCATGATGTCAGACGCGGGCAACCATCCATTTACATTGCACATCTTTTAAAAAAAATATCACAATATCATATTTCAAATGAGTATTCACCATGTATGGCTCGCAGAATTGATTTGGCTATATCTTACCTGAACAGAAAAAACAAGGCTTTATCCACCTATCTTTAAAAAGATGAAAATATGACGGTCATTTGTTATTAATATAGAAAAAAATCCATGCATTGTTTTTTTTATTTTAACATCATTCCATGTAGCTCCTGGATCCAATTGGTATGGAAATTATGAGCGTGTGAAGCGAGCGACGAAATTTCAACGACTTTAATGGAAAAACGATAAAAAGCACCCATAATCTGCAATGGCTTAATTTATCTACTATTTTATTAAAGATATGTTACGAGCGAACAATGCGCGTGAGAAAAAAAGGTTAAATTTAACACCAACCGGAATCTATATATTTTGCACCAATTATTCATATTACCTGTTAACTCGTTATTATATATGTTATGTGTCATGTAATGCTATTCCTGCATACCCCGTCTCACGTTAATTGAGTTGAATATGTGTCACTTCTCTTAACGGAGGACCAGTGTGTGTTATTTCTGTGACTTCTTGATAATAGTAATTTGCAAAAGTATAAGACCAATTTTCATATTTGTATTAACATTCATAGATGGAATCAGAAGAGTTTTACTGACATCTTTGGGTGTCATTTGCTCCAATTCACTGCTTAAACAGCAAATTGTGGTGCTCAGACTGTCAATGGAACCCTGGAAGAGACAAATTAGTTTGATCTCTTGCCTGGAAAGATTGTGCGAGATCTCACACAATGATCCCCATTCCATCAGGCGTGTGAATAAAGCAATGTCGAGGATCAAATCATTGTGAAAGAGAGAGATCATTAAAATTGAGGCACCTCTCTTTAATACAAGGAAACTGATATCAATATGAGCATTAGTTTTAATCATGTGAGCAGAAAATTAAAAACCAACTTGCGTAAATTTTGTGAGTAAACCCCCTTTGAGTGAAGATATGGTTGTATAGAGGCAAGTGCAAACATTGCAGGTGATCTTAAACTTTTGCAATAGACTGTAATTGAAATAAAGAGGATTTATATACCACTCCAGAGACGGGTTCAAATAACACAAGTTTGGAATCAAATCAATATATTCAAACACCGACTGGTGTCGTTCAGGGCCTTAAACAACACCAGTTAGTATTGGAATATATTTAATGGATTCTAAACTGGTGTTATTTTAACACTTTTCTGGTGTGGTTCTATATAGATTGCGGTTGGTGTTAAATTCAACACTAGCGTTTTTGCAGTGTGTGAGAAGAAAATTGTTACAGTGCCAAACGATAGTCCTATTGGCATACAAGCGGTCGAAAGAGCTAGGGGAAAATAACTAAATTAATTTCAAATAACCATATTGGCTAGTTCATCGATGTGATAGCCATGTTTTAAGGCGGGACCCCTTAGTATTCATCAGTGAAAATTAAAAGTTTTATGTTTCTTGTGTTACATCTGTATTTCAATTAGATTTTGTTTTCTATTTGTAAATAGAAGAAAGGATATTTTGATATAAATAATTTGACACATAACCCGCCTAATTAGCATATGAATGAATATGTAGGATATTCGTTGGGGTAGTACTCAAGCAAAATATGAAAATCCTCATGAAGTTTGCATGTATAATTTTTACCCCCTTACAGTAAATTTGAACGAAGTTTTTTTTTTGTACATTAATCAATTAATCAATCAATTAATTAATTATATTATATATTCATGGTATTTAATTGACCGTTCTACTCATCAATTTTAAAAAGTAAATTAATCCATTCAATTGTATAATGTATCTCTAAATATAGGTGTGTAATAAATTTCTTTAGCATTTTGTATTGCCATATGGAATTATCACTATACATGTAACCCCAATATTTACCGTAACAGATCAGCTAACCTTTCCTTAAGCCCCGGTCACATAGGACCCCGGAAGCAACACGATTCACCCCGACTCGTTGTTCTGAGGCAGTTAACTGTGAATTAAGAGTCGGGTGAATCGTGTTGCTTCCGGGGTCCTATGTGACCGGAGCATTACTCTATAGTCATATTACATTTTATAGGGGATTCCCAATTCTATTCACCTAAGTAATTAATTCAGTACACAACCATATCAATGTACACCGCCTGTCTCCATAGAGATCTTTTCATTAATTTTGTCCACTGTCATCAACTATTCATTACTGGTACTTACAAAGGATCTCCAAATTTCTAATTCAGTCTCCAATTAATTCTGTATCTCAGGGCTTCAGCATCTAATTCAGATTAAAACACCACCACCTGTCTTGTTGACCCATCATCCACTTCTATTAATGTGACTGGGTAACATTCATCGGTCAATGTAACAAGGAGTTTCTAACATAATGGTTTGGTGAACTATTGCAATCCAGCTGGTGAACGTGGCTTTTTTGTTTGTATTTTAGTTTGATTGTTCAGATGTTAAATAAATAAGATGGAATGCATACCCCTCTATCAAGTATAATATGACTTAAAAAGCAACTGTATAGGTTTTCTGCTAGAAAACACAATCTTTCATTATGCCCCCCCCCCCCCCCCCCCCCCTTAAAGGCAAGCGCGGTATAATTTGCGCCATTTTCCCTAAATTTGTTTACTACGTTATCAATCTCTGTACTAATTACTCTATTTGTTTTATTACGATTGTAAACTGCTAGCTTGTATAATTATGATTAAAGGAAGAAACTACATTTGCCCATATTACGGTTATGCTTACAACTTGTTGTGTACCTTGGATATGCCAAAATAATAAACCTCTTGACTATGAAGTATTTTGGTAAAATGTAGTCCACAATAACTAATTCAAATATTAAAAATATATTCTATCATCTTGGCACCAACGGTATCGCGATACTCCTAGCGTATTACCACACACATACACACACAAAACATAAGAGCACATACAGTGTACACTTCAATACACTGCCACACCATGCGGAATACGCACTGATAGAGACTCTTGCGCTATTGGTCAACGAGGGGTCAACGGCTGTTGTGAATTTTGAACGCACGGTCCAATAATTCGAGGCCCGAATAGAAGAATTATTATTGGAATAACTATAAATGCGCCTATCATGACCAATGTTTGTGCTTAATTGATTGGTGATAAGTTCAGACATTTAGTACTCTTCAACATAACACAACAATCTTGGAAAGTCAAATTTTAGGCTGAAAAAGAAGTATTTTACCTTTAATCTCTTTTTTTTTTGTTGAAGGAAAAAAACTTAATGTTATTTTGAATTAAATTGATTGTCATAATCATTATCATTGTTGTTATTCTTATCATTATTATTGGTGTGTTGAATAATTTGTAGTTGCTTTATATTCCATTTGATTTTTGTTTCATCTATTCAGATTGTTTTAATAACCCCTGTGACAATGATGGGCAATGCGTGGAGCAGGATGTAAACTACACATGTAATTGTCTCCGTGGATTTAGTGGTCATCATTGTGAATCAGGTACAATTTTAATTGTATTTCTTTCTCAATTACCACATTTATTCTTTCCAGCAAAACAATTAATTCGGCTTTTGTGTAGAATTTTTTTGTCAAAAGATATACGATTGTTGTTCACATGCAATGAAAGGGGTATACATTAATTGATGCACCTTAACTATTATAATTATTTTTTATGTGTATAAACGTCTAAAATATTGTTGGTTTTTTTTTAATTTCAGGTGATATGTCTTTCATTGGAAAGAAAATACANAGACAAAAAATCATGGCATTATTTTGATCACAAAACATAATTCTTACATTTGTCGGTATCCCATCCATTTCCCTGGTAAAATCTCTCTTGCCATTGAGTCGAACGCCCTTCTACAACAAAATCGTCAAATTGTCTTTTCCACTGATAAAGGCCCCAACAAACAAAACACGGCGCACGGCGTAACGGCACGGTTTATATACCCAGTATCTTGGTTGTAATTGGCCAGCGCGCTCCTCCGCGCAGAGGATGTTCAACAATTGACCAATCACAGGAGAGACATCGCGTAAAAACCGTGCCGTGATGCCGTGCCGTGTTTGATGTGCCCAAGCTTTAAGACAAGGGTCATTCCGTCTTCAAAATGTCTGCGCCTTTTGTTCTCACACATTGGTTACGTAGTATAAATGGATTTTATAATATACGTGAGGTCTTGCGAGAACTCGCCATAATTCCTGTGGACCAATAACACCAACCAAATCAACTAGACACCAAACCCAAAACAGATCGCGGCAGACTCACCTGACCCATATAACATAATATAACGGCATAATAAACAATAATCAATTGTTTTATGCCGTTCACTGATGACTGTCTTGTCTTGTTTTGTGCTGTTAGGTTTTATTTTTCTTTAAAATCTTCTGTAATATCTTTTTTGCTCTGGTAAGGCCCCAGTCACAAAGAAGCCCGGAAGCAACACGATTTAACACGACCCTCTGTTCCGTTCACAGTTAGCTGCCTGCGAACAAAGAGTCGTTATAGAAATTGTTTTTTTTTTTTTTTTTTTTTTTTTTTTTTTTTTTTTTTTTTTTTTTTTTACAGTGAACTTGATTCTTTAAATACTGTTATAATAATAGTATTTCAAGAATCAAGTTCACATTAGAATAGTTAAATGAAGCACGCACGTGATTTCTTTACAAAATGGGTCACCTAGAATTCTTCTAGAAAGTTGTTTTTTGTTTTCCTTTCCCCCTGTTTTAAGACCAAGTGCGTACTTTGAAAGTGGTCTAATGAACCAGCCTAAAATTTAATCTAGGCTATGGTTTGCATTTGAACATTGCCTAAAATCTAGGAATACATCCATTGTGTCGTCTCAGAGTTTATGTAGCATGAGGTTGAGGCAGAAGACATTCTATAGAACTCAGGAAATGTAACACTTGTTTCCATGTCCTTGCAATAACGCAATACAAATGTGTGTTAATTGCAACATCTAAATCAAACGTCACATGGCTTGATTGGTCACATATGGGGGATGTTTCATCAATATTTGTCGCAGAGGCAATTAGTCAGCGCTGACTAATTCCTTGATTGTGATTGGATGAAAAGCACTAACGCTGACAGTTGTTATGCATGGGAACTGTCGAAAATGACTCCTTGTCGCTGCGACAAATCTTGATGAAACAACCCCCGGATCTCAGGAAATGGCTATACACGTGTACACCCTCTCATAAATCGAAATTAACTGGACAGGACTCTTCTCTTTAATTACACGTTTGTATCTGTATTTCTTCCCATTAGACGATGAGAATCCGGTGATCAGTGGCTGTCCAAGTAACCATAGTTTGGTCACAGACATTGGTAGTCCTACAGCTTTAGTCACCTGGGCACCACCTACAGCTACAGATAACTCTGGCAGCCAGACACTGACATCCGATTTCCAATCTGGAGATTCATTTCCCATTGGTAGCAGCACAGTGACCTACACCTCAACAGATCCAGCTGGCAATCGAGCTACATGCACATTCTATGCAGATGTGAGAGGTCAGGAGAGTTTTTAGGCATATTGTCGCCGATATTGATGTTCTGTCAGTGAATAAATATGAACAAACTGTAAAACATTGAGTAAAATCGGAGTATTTCATTTCCACCATGGAGAACTCCTCATGTTAGCTCTAGCCAAACTAATGCCCCGGTCACATAGGACCCCGGAAGCAACAAGATTCACCCCGACTCTTTGTTAATTCACAGTTAACTGCCTCAGAACAACGAGTCGGGGTGAATCTTGTTGATTCCGGGGTCCTACATGTATGTGACCATGCAGGGCTTAAACATCCACATAAGTTTGTCCACGTCGAGATTTGGCTGATGATAGGGCCGGGGAAATACATATATATTAAAGTAACATTTGGCATTTCATGCTCCCGGAACAAATCCAAAGTATCAACGTGAATACATTAAAAACTTCAATTAAAAAACCACAGGAAACTATTAATATCAAAATAAAAATGTGTGTTAATGGCAATAACTGAATAACACAAAATTTGGCTTTACCGACCCAATTGAAAGGACCCGAGGAATGTACTATAAAGAAATCTAATAGGCATGTTTACTAATAGATGCAAATTTCATGCATACCTCTAAAACAAATGTTGCTCTTGACAACCCGAAAGCTTGCCCGAGGCTTGCCCGGCATAGCAACAAGTGAACTGCAAACTGGATTCCAATTATTGTAGTCTTATTGTTCTCAACCGGTCTATGGAATACCACGTAACTACGTTAAACGCACATAAATTTGAATATATAAGTAAACCCGCATATTGAGCGCTCTATCTGTATTCTATTTCGACAGACAATGAGAATCCAGTGATCAGTGGCTGTCCAAATAATCAGATTGTGGTCACAGACATTGATAGTGTTACAGCTTTAGTCACCTGGGCACCACCTTCAGCGACAGATAACTCTGGAAACCAGACACTGACATCCGATTTCCAATCTGGCGATTACTTTCCTATTGGTAGCAACACAGTGACCTATACATCAACAGATCCAGCAGGCAATATGGCTACATGCACATTTTATGCAGATGTGAAAGGTTAGGAGAGTTTATGCTGATTATATTTTTGCATTTACCGAATTATCACATTTATGGTTGACCTATTATAATGGGAATCCCGATTTTGTGGGCATTAATTGTGCAATCGACACCCCCCCCCCCCCCCCCGCATGCAACGCTGACTCAAAGATTAGGCGAAATTAATTTTCTGGATGCCCTCGACGGACCGACCCTCAGAAAATGGCTCGATCTGAACTTCTATTTTTACTTTTCCCTCCAAAAAAAAAAAGAATCACAGTAAAATTAGAGGAAACCGTGAAAAGTACAACCTGATAAGTCAAATTTAGTATAATTACAAAAGAAAACATGAAAAATCATGAAAGACATTTTTGGGTTTTTAAGTCCATTCTAAGTCTAATTTACTGCATGAAATCTGTTCCAATAATAATAATTTTTTAAAGTCATATTGATGCATCCAAACAATTTGTTTGGTCTTATTGTCAATAACCCCCCTCCCCTGTGTATTCCCCCCTTACTCAACAACTAGAGAGAAAGGAGTACACTATAGAAAGTCTGTGGTAATTTGGAGTACTTTGCTCTAAATGAAACTTAGACAGAGGACACACGCCGCCCCCTCCAATATCACCATTTCTTTTTAACTTAGATAACACCAAAGTAGACTTTCTTCGCACATCCATCCCCTTTTTATTAGTATATTTATTAATCATTTTCTCTTGTCCAGAGATCGGCAGACCCCTCATTGTTTTATTGAAACATATACGCCATAGCTTGGTCAAAAATAATTCATCGTTGAATCCACATTTCTTTTCAGGGTGTAACTCTCCATGGTTAAAGGACAGTGGGTCATGCTATTACTTCAGCCCTACCAATCTAAACCACAACAATGCAATTTCCTACTGCGGCAACCAAGGAGCCCATCTGGTTTTTATAGGATCTTCGCAAGAACAGATCTTTCTCGAGCAGAATGCAGTCGAAGGTTATCGTTATTGGATTGGATTGAGAGGTGCCTCTCTCGAAGAAGCCACGTGGTTTGATGGTTCTGGTCTCACATATGACAATTTCGGGTCTGGAAGTTTAGGAGGGAATTGTTTCAGAATAGGAAACGGTTATGAATGGTGGAATGCATATTGTACTGACAAAAACAGCTTTATTTGCGAAATGCCATAGTTCGTTGCCAGTTGTGTCTATTTGTATTTTTCTTCCTTCATAGTAGCTTACCTAATAATTCTGGCAGCTAGACGCTGACATCCGATTTCCAACCTGGGAATTACTATGCTATTATATCAGCACTATCTGTGGGAACAACTTGAGCAGTGCAATTTCCTACTTTGACAACCAAGGAGCTCATCTGATCTATATCGGTTCTTCGCATGAACAGAGCTTTCTTGAGCAGACTGTGAGCCAATATCATTATTATTTGATTGGACTGAGAGGTGCCTCTCGCGAAGAAGTCACGTGGTTTGATAGATCAGGTATGGCAAATGACAATGACGATTATATTTTGGGTTCAGAAGGTCAAAGATGAAAGGTCACAGGGTTAAAAAAAAAAACTTGTAAAAATGACCCAAAATAGCTTGTTACCATGGTAACTTCAGAACAGTTGTGCCGAATTCTACCAAACCTGTCTCAAGTATGTATAAGCATATGTGATGATAGACTCATTGGATTTTGGGTCCCGGGATCAAAGGTCATAGGGCCCAAAAACTTTGTATAAACCAACCAAAATATTTGTGACTTCTGATATAAGGGGAAAAATCTTTCTGACCAAGGGATGATGCAGGTATTTCGACCGTGCGTGGTCGAGGATTCATCTAGTTAGTTATTCGTAAATAATTTGATTATTTCTCGTGAGCTATTACTTTTCGAAATGCAGAAATAACAAGTGCATTACACTGGTTTAAAGCTGTGCCACGAAGAAAATTCACAAAGAATGAATATCACGGATAAATCATATATGTATGTAAAGCTTGAATTCTAATCAACAAGATAAAAAGGCTTAAAAGCAAAGAACATGACCCGATGAGTCAATAATCACATTTTTTCTCACTATATTCAGACCCTAATTTGAGACTACTAAAACAGGCTGATCATATGGTTGGGATCGTGTGACGTCAGAACCGAGACAGTCGTGACATCACACGTGCAAAATTTGTATATGTTTTGCTCTTTTCACCTTGCAAACATTCCTTATTATATATCTTTTTATCGCCAATACATCAATAAAGTTTCATTCACCTCCGTACAATCAACCCCTAGGACAATTACCCCCTGAGATATTCACCCCAGGAAAACTACCCCCGGACAATCACCCCCTACGACAACTACCCCGGACAATCACCCCCCAAGGACAATTACCCACGGACAATCACCCCCAAGGACAATTACCCACGGACAATCACCCCTAGGACAACTATGCCCCCGGACATTCATCCCCTAGGAAAACTACCCCTGGACAATCACCCCGGATAATTACCCCAGCATATTTGTGTGTGCGTGTGTGTCTCTGTGTGTGTGAGAGTGGCTGTGTAAGTGCAAGTATATATATCTGCATTTGTGTGTGTGTTGTGTGTATATGTGTGGGTGTGTGCAACTGCAAGTATTTGTAGATATATATATCTTCATGTGTGTGTGTGTGTGTGTGTGTGTGTTTGTGTGTGGATGTGTACGTGTAAGTATATGCGTGTATGTGGTATGTTTGTGGGGTGTAAGTTCGAGTGTAAGTATATATCTGCATGCGTATATAAAAAAACGATGAAGCGACGCGTTCCGTTGAATAATATCAAAATGAAATGAGTAAAATGTAGAACGCAAGTGAAGACATAGTATATGTGTATATGTGTATATGTGTGTTTGTGTGTGTTGTGTGTGTGGGGTGTAAGTGCAAGCAAGCATATATAACTGCAAGCACATAAGTGCAAGCAAGCATATATAACTGCATGCACACAAGCGCCCGCGCGAACACACGCCCGCGCAAACACCCGCCCGCGCAAACAAACGCCCACACATACACACACCATGCATTCAAATACATATCTTTAGCCTGGCACTTGCACATCCACACACTCCCCCCTCCCCCCCCCCCCCCCCCCCCACACATACATACACAATTGTCATGGGGGTAATTATCCTAGGGGGTAGTTGTCCGGGGTTGATTGTCCGGGGTAGTTGCCAGGAGGGTAATTGTCCCATGGGTAGTTGTCCGGGGTGATTATCCTTGCCGGTCGTTGTCTAGTTGGCAGTTTTCCTATATTTAGGGGGTGGTTGTCCTAGGGGGTGATTGTCCTAGGGGTAGTTGTCCTAGATGGTAATTGTCCTAGGAGGGTAGTTGTTCACTGGATGATTGTCTGGGGGTGATTTTCTGGGGGTAGTTTTTCTAAAATCCATTTTGTTAGCCATAATGCGAAACATAATCTGCATGCATGTAGCACTGTGCGTGAAGAGAAAGCCGCGCGCCAAGAACAAGTCTCGGTTGTGACGTCACATTAGCGGCGGGTCAATCTGCACATGGCCAGATCATTGCAATGTCCCACTGGCCCATCGGCGGGAAATACAGACCTGGACAAAAATCAACATTTCTCAGGGGTGCGAGCATATTTTGACGAGATGTGGTACTCTAATTAATCTGTGGACTTTCCCGCACACAGTAAAATTATTTTAAAAGTAATTAGACCATGTTTTGATTCTTCGTGGTACTACTTTAATTGATACCATCATAAAAGGAAACAGACTGCTTTTTGTTATGGAGTGTTATCATTTTTTAAAGTATTTATGTTGGAATCCCTCAGGGCAGTGTTCTTGGGCCCATTCATTTCTTATAGTAATGATCAATTATTGTTATGCCTCCGCCACCGTTATAGGTGTCCGTCCGTGTGTCCGCGTGCGTCCGTCCGAGACTTGTAATTACAGCGATAATAAGAACCGTTGAAAGGATTTTGACAGAACTTGGCTCAAATATGTATAAGCATGTGAGGATGAGCTGATTAGATTTTGTGTTCAGGGGTCAAAGGTCAAAGAGCACAAAAGCTTGAAAAAAAAAATCACCCAAAGTGCTTGATTGTTACCGCTTCAACTTTAGAACCATTGAACGGATTTTAACCAAACTTGGCTCAAGTATGTAAGTATGTTACAATGAAATAATTGGATTGGGGGTTCAGAGAATCAAAGGTCAAAGGCCAAAAAAAAATCACCTAAAATAGTTTGTTAAAGCGATAACTGTGGAATAGATTCTGACCAAACTTGTAAGAATGTTGGAATGAACTAATTAGATTTTGTGCTCAGCGGTGGTCAAATTTCACAGGGCCAAAAACTGGTATAGAAATCATCCCAAATGGCTTGTTACCGCGATAACTTTAGAGAAAATGAACCAATTGCTACACATATCCTAGCTCAATTATGTACTGGGAGGATGAACTGAATATATTTTGGGTTCAGGAGTTAAAAGGTCACAAGGTAAAAAAAAAACTTTAAAAACTTTTTACATAACCACGATAAGTGAACCAATTTCATTCCAAACGTAGCTCAATTATGTATAAGCATGTGAGGAAGAACTGTAAGATACATGTATGATATGCAGGGCCCAAAATTTATAAAAAATCTCCCAAAATGTTTCTGATTTTTATGGCATGGGAGAAGTGGTAATATCTTTCTGATCGCGTGATGGCAGAGGCATAGATTTCGACTGCGTGCAGTCGAGGATTCATCTAGTTCAGAATGTGTAACTGCAACACGTAATATTTTCCCCGATGTTGTTATGTTTAATTATACTGGCCCTGATGCAAGTGCAATCAAAATTGACATGTAAAATAACATTAAAAGAAGAGGCTACCCCAAAATGATAACATTTGAAGAAAAGTAGAAAATTCTGGTGAGCAGAACAACAAAAGTTCTTTGAAAATCAGACAAGTATTAAAAGGTTATAACTTTTAACAGAAAGGAGAACGAGCAAATCAGTGAAAATTTCCAGATATGTTGCCAATGTGATGATATGCGCACCAGAATTTTCTTTATATTTATGGTGTAAAATGTATTATTTCTACCAAAATATACAAAGTTTGTATATATTAATGAAAACATGGAAATGGGCAATCTATATATCTTATATGAGGATATGCTTTAGTTAAAGTTTAAGGGAATCCTTATTTGAGGGAAAAAGTTACATTTTGTAACATTGATATGAATGTAATAAATGGTCAGTTGGGAATATATGACGTCATCAGTTGCCAATTCGTCTAAACTTGTAAATATTCATAACTCTCTTAGTTCAGTCCGATTTTTCTCAAACTTTTTTCGTTCTGTTCATCAGATTTTTCTTCTCTTGTTAAACAAATATCATTTTGGGGCAGACTCTTGTTTTAACAATGTCAAGGAATAGTATGACAAAATCATCTCTCTATTGTTGACAAGACAAAAGAAATGATGCTTAAGAATAATCATTTTAGTCACCGATGACAAACCAGATGAACAAGTAAAGACTATAATGTATCTTGGAATAGTGATTGATGAAAACCTGAAATGGAATTCACATATTGTGCATTTTTTCCCCTGCACTCTAAAAACAAACTAATCAAATTTGATTAGGAAAACAATACAAACGGGGACACCTGGAAATCTAATCAAAATGATTAGATTCAATTTAAAAAATTAATACAAGTCACATATGATTATAAATCCATTTCAGAATGATTAGTTTCTATTCATAATAATATCATAAGACGATCTAATAAAAAAAAATGATTAGGTTGTTTTTAGAGTGTGGGTTAATTAAAACGTATTCTAAATAAAATCATCATTAACATTAAAGCCCAAGTATAGTTTTAGTTATGATTAAGAAAAGTGAATTTGGGAGGTGTTTATCATGACTTATAATTCTTATACACATTTTTAGACCATAGCATATTTTTTACGAACCGATTCTTTTGAAAATTTGAATTTGACCGTCAAATCAAATTTAGCGCCCTCTCTTTGTCATAACAATATCTTGCTTGTTATCGGGCATATACACAAAGTTATTTCCGAGATTTGACAATAGAATGATAAAAAGGTACACACTACAATAAAATTTTGAAATTTTTATCCAATTCTGTGCATGAGAAATTGTCCTTTATCAAGAAAGAAAATATTTAAATATTTTGCTCATTTTATGTTATAGCTTTTCCAAAATTCATTCATTTTTCGCACAATCTTTTGTGCAACATGTTCATGATACTATATTTCATTTTATATAGTTTTGAAAACAAAATTTGGCGATAAAAATATTCGCTTTTATCAAAACTTTACGTGCGCTTTAAAGCAGAAATCTAATATGCAACCCTGTTTTGGCTATCCAATCTTAGTTTGGGGAAATAAGATGGGTGAACAGTTGCAGTAAACAGATGATGCAGCACGATGATATTGAAGGAAGAAAAAAAATGCAATTTTCGCAATAATAGACAGAGTACGTGCATTCCGAAAGCGGAAGTCAAAGGAGTCGTTTTCCCCGTTGAAAATCGAATAAGCCTTTTCAGCCTACTTTCAGAGATCAATTTTTACGCCCCTAAGACCAGAACAAATTTGCGCTCCCCCTCCCTCTGTAATAAAGACGACCTATGTGTCCTGCGTAATATTGTTACCGGTTTTGTGCCCCTATCAATTTTGCGCCTCTAATATTCTGACAGGTTTGCGCCCTCCCCCCCCCCCCC
>BQKZ01005995.1:0-12995 GCA_036244855.1 Temnopleurus reevesii | reverse complement strand
GCTCAGAAACTGAAAATTTATCTCCTTATGCTGTTTTTTCTTGTACAATAAAATATTCCATTAAATCGGTAAATATTATACCTACTGAAATAAGTAAATATACTTTTTGGGTTTCAATCCCCTTTAAGAAAGTTAATTGATCTTTTTTTTTCAAAGTTGGAGGAGCATCTGTGGATGAGTATGTCAAGGATGTCTTCAAACTACAGTATGAGTCTCCGGATAAAGAGATATCAGAATGGCTTGTACGCAAGGTTTGTCCAATCAAGAGATTTATTCATCAAAAGATTTAATTCTTATTAAATCAAATTATGTGCATTTTTTCGAATGTCTCATTGATGAGCACTGTCACCTCATTTATTGAATAATTTTCTTACAATTTACAGCATATTCAAATGCTAAAAATAAGTTTCTAATTATATAATAGAATGGTGTCAGAGATTGAGAAGAACACAAGTGTCCAAGTTGTTCATGCTTGTACAATTCAACAAATTTATATGAAATTTATACCCAGAGCAACAAAATTTATTAAAATTATTTAAATGAAAATGTCACTGGCCCAATAGGGCAGGTAGTGGTTTTTATAAAAGTTTTCCACTAAATGCAAATTGACATTGCCATCAATTTTCGGCAAGAAAAACTTTTGTTTGGGCAAATGATTTTAAAATTTAGTAGCCTGACAGGGAAACAGGTGGTAAAAATTCTTGTAGCACTGTGTTCATTACACATTTTCAGCTTCTCACAAGAAGCCTTCTTCAGATAAAAAAAAATGTTTATGATTTCACTGACGGTAGCGATAAAACAGAGCTGCAAACCAAAATCATACTCGGGTGGGTAACCTGGGGGTGAAGGGGGCGGTAACCTGTAAAAACTTTGTTCTTTTTTTTTGCCGGTATAAAAATATTTGCAACACATTCCATTCGCCCCCCTCCCTTTTAATGTGCAATCCTGACTGGGCACCCGATATTTCTTATTTCTTTTCTACCCTCTTTTGCCTTTAAAGCGGCTTATAAGATCTATAGATGTCTATGGATACAAAACATCATCACACTATTCAATGGATTGCACCTGACTCCATAGAAAACATCTAAGTATCCTGTGATTTGTCTATTTGTCACCCCAATTTACCAGAACAAATTCTTTTGGTGCAGGGACAAATACAGTGGCACATTTATCTTTTTTTTTTATTGAAAGTAATTTAAGAATAGAAGATTTTCAGGAGTTAATTGCACATAATGGTCGAAGCTATCATCCTCATGATAACTTCTTGTACCACCCTAGTAACATAGATGTGAGAGTGTGGCATAAAAGTATGATAAAAAAGAGGGAAACTGAGACAATTTCTCGTAAATGGCCCCGGCCCTGGTCAACAACTGAATACATGATGGTATTTTCTTATTCTGAATAGTAACTGACATCTACTGACTTTGATACATCACATCCAAGGGAAAAAGACAAAGAATACAATTTTGTTTATATTTTCCATTTCTTTTGGTCTCTGACGTTGAAATTCTCAATCTCATGCCATGAAATGTTGATCCAGTATCATATTATTTCTGATCCAATAGGGGGATGATCCTTACGGACTGGCGGAGCGTTTCGGTCGGCAGTGCAGATTGACACCCCCTCTTATCAAGGCTCTAGGCTCTTTCATCAATGAAGAAATGGACAAAAGAGGTCTCCACTCATGAAGGTCAACTCTAAGTCACACCTAATGTTGCTTCAAGATCAATTGCTGACAAAAAACTCCTCATCAAAGCTTGTGTACTTATAGTTACTGTGAAGTAGACGTAAAGGGTTTAATTTCTTGAAAGTAAACGAAAGTCAAGATGCTGCAGGTTTTAAAGCAAACTAACATCCTCATTCATCAATGAAGAAATGGACAGAAGAGGTTTCCATTCATGAAGGTCAACTCTAAGTCGTACCTAACGTTGCTTCAAGATCAATTGCTGACCAAACCAAAAACTCCTCATCAAAGCTTGTGCACTTGTATTCATGGAAAAGGAGATGTTAAGAATTTAATTTCTTGACAGTGGATCCAATTCAAGGTGATGGTTACTGCAGGTTTTAAAGCAGACTATTAAACATTCCTAATCATCAATGCTCGAGGCTCCTTCATCAATGAAGAAATGGACAAATGATGTTTCCACTCCTGACAGTCAACTGGAATCTAGATGAACGTTGTTGTGATTTGAAATGGAGACTTACAAACCTGTTATCAAGGCTTGCGATGCTTTCATTGACCCAGAAATGGAAGGGGTTTTTTTCAATCTTTAAGATCAACCCAAGGTCAAGTGAAGGACATTGCAAGGACAAGCTCTTGGTTATGAACTCTGCACGAACGCCTGCAATGATTTCATGAAGTACAGAATGGACAAGATGGGTTTTCATTCATGAAGGTCGGCTAGACGCAAAGATAACTTTTGATATTTAGGATTTTTTCCTCAATACAAAAAAACGGACAAAAGTTCATTCCATATGATGAACTGGAAGTCAAAATGAAATGTACTGCGAAGTTAAATGCAGACAAGCATTCCCTCATTAAGACTCGGGATTCCTTCAATGAACATGAAAGAAACAAAAACATTTCCACCATTGAAAGTCAACCAAAGTGTAAGGTCAAGGTTGTTATAATGTCAAGTGCAGTATACTCACGATTATTGTGGACATTTTCTTTCA
Organism: Temnopleurus reevesii; assembly: GCA_036244855.1. Classification (NCBI taxonomy): domain Eukaryota; kingdom Metazoa; phylum Echinodermata; class Echinoidea; order Temnopleuroida; family Temnopleuridae; genus Temnopleurus; species Temnopleurus reevesii. The sequence goes on along the minus strand of BQKZ01005995.1, from coordinate 10,319 downwards.
TTTTTTTAATTGCTTGACAAGAGCTCTATTATATATTACAGAGAATCATGTACCAAAATGGTAAATTTGTTGTACTGCATTTGGTTTTTTTTTATAACATTTCTGGATACTTGATTTGACAAAATTTCATTGTAGTATTATTTGTATGAAAGTCAGTAGATAAGATAATATAAAATGACATCAAAATCAACGAAATCTCAAGAAGGAAAGTAATAGATGCTTGGTTGCATTAAAAGTTCATTTCACCATGGCCAAAATAGCCATGTTCATGTGCAATACATGTAGTTGATTTTATTTATTTGTTTCTGATGAAAAAAGGAACTTAAGTTAGGTGGAAAATGAAATCAATTGAGTTAAAATTATGGATTGTACATCTTCAAGACTCTCATGCTTTGCATCTAACATGGATGAATTAACACAATTTACTTTGTTTAATTTCTATTTTCATTACAGTTAATCATCTTAAAGTTAAATTGATTTATTTGATCCAGCTCAAAATTGTTATATATGTAGATGTAAGTCATCACATGAAATCCTGCAAGAAACAGACATTATCTGAATAAAGAAAAAAAAAGAGTGTTTTGACAGAAGAAAAGACATTTTTAGTGAGCTATAGCCCAATCTAGAAGTGAGTTCATTTTGGTTTAGTTGTAGCGATACAGGAACTTGCAAACTGGGACCATAGAATTGCTATGACTCTTCTGTTGATTTATATTTAGTTTTGATTGCAGTAGCTGCTTGGCAAAGTCCCAAATTTATTGTTAATGGTTTATTATTATTGATATTAATTTTCTTGATTTACAATATTCTCAGCAAGGAATTGTCTAGTTTGAGCAGCTGCTCAGTTCCATATCGATGTGGAATGATTTTGATTATAATTTATTCGTAATAAAAAGATATGAATGTTTAATTCAAAGTTTCAAAATTTTGTGCCATTTTTAGTAGACTTCTAATGAGAAGAGATAGTTGGGTCAAGAACTGGAAAGGTACCGTAACTGTTGCTAAGAAGAAAATGCAATTCTTGCCTCCGACAATAGGCAAGATCAAACAATGTCAAACCATACAGTCGATATAGATCTGTTGAGATTTGGAAGGTGACTTGCGGTTTGGGAAGCTAATGCACGTGCTTCATGTACGTCTATCAAATCAGAAAATTATTTTTCTCCTTATGATCGGAGGTACAGTCAACTCTGCCCAAGTCGTACTTGTCTAAGGGGGTATTGCTCAAAGGTTGCAATTGATCGCAAGTTGCAGTTGATCGGAATACGCCAATCAAAGTCATTGTCTCATACGCGTCTTGGTAAATGCGCTCATCGCGCGCGAATAAAAATGCGCGTTACAATTTCCAAAGTTGCAGTTGATTTGCAGTTGATTCTGAGCAATACCCCCCAAGTCGAATAGTTGCCTAAGTCGATGTAATTTTCTGGAACCAGTGTTATTTGCCTCTTTTAAGTCCAACAAATTTGTGTTATCCCAACAGATTCGACTAGAGGCCCGGGCACACCAAACACGGCACGGCATCATGGCACGGGATTTACGCGATTCCTCCAATGTGATTGGCCAATTGTGAAGCATCCTTTGTGCGGAGGAGCGCGCCGACCAATAACAACCAAGATAGCGCTTAAATACCGTGCCATTATGCCGTGCCGTGTTTGGTGTGCCCGGGCCTTTAGGCAGTGTTACCTGTACTTGATGCTGCAACGTTTGAAACACATGATGGTGTAATGATAGTCAATGTCAGGAAATATTTCAAATATAGTGGAAAACAAACTCGATTTTTCAAATAAAACCTTTATAGCAAAGTGGAACTCGCATGCATGAATGCCTATAACCTGAAGTGGGTATCCCTACTCACATGACTTGTGTCTGGTTGAAACTCCACAGTGCCATCTGCGGTGTCTTTTGTCGGTGGAGAGAATTCCAGTGACTTGCCTGATCCCAACTATTTGTATTCCTTTATACAGTGAAACCTCTTTATAAAGAGGTCCTTGGGACCATGAAAATTACCTTGTTACCGGTATATTAAGTTCCTCGCTATATCAGGATAAAAAACAAAAAAACTATAAAGAGCTGGGATCAACAAAATCCCCTTGTTTTAACAGGTATCTTGCTATATCCGACCTCTTTATAACAAGGTTCCACTGTATTATTTTTGGCCCTATATAACAAGGTTCAATATAGAGAGGAAATTTCTCTGGTCCCTAGGACCTCATTATAATAAGGTTCCACTGTATTAGCCAGCTGATCCGAATTTTTACATATGTATTTGAATAAGGGCAAGCTGAGAACAAAATTTGCCTAAAGCCCCGATCACATAGGACCCCGGAAGCAACACGATTCACCCCGACTCGTTGTTCTGAGGCATTTAACTGTGAATTAACAAAGAGTCGGGGTGAACCGTGTTGCTTCCAGGATCCTATATGACCGGGGCTTTATACAACATATGGAAGTGACTGTTACCCCCAGATCTCTGCATCAATCTAGGTGGATCAACAGTCACAGAAGGGAGACCAACTCTGCATTATTGTATGAGGATGAAAGTTTTAATGTTAATTTCTGTCGAAGTCATTCAATGCTTTATATTTGGCCTGTAACATAAAGAGACGCTAACAAACTTCAATGAATTTAATCGTAAGTCTTTGGCAAAATGTATATCAAAGAAATATGATTAAATGCATGATTAATTGTATCTCTTTATGTTACAGGCCCATAATTTTTTCCAAAATATCCTATTGACTTATTATACAATTATTCAACTTAGACATGTTCGTCTAAGGGGGTGTTTTTAAAAAGTTGCAATCGATCACAAATCAAATGCATATCAGTTGCAAATTGTAACATACACGATATGCGATTCTATCAAGACGCGTATGTAACCATCATTTTGATTGACGTGTTCCAATCAACAGCAACTTGCAATTAATTGTAACTTTTGAACAACACCCCCAAGATTTGACTGGATATGTTTTTAGCTTTTCAGGGGCCTATAACATAAAATATGCAATTAAACTTACGATGAATATTTATCGCAAGTCTATGGCAAATCGTGTACCATACAGATACGATTAGTTTTCAATCTATCGTATCTCCTTTATGTTACAGGCCCCAGATCGGGTAAAACTCGGCCCGTAAGAACAAGGAGCCATAAAACATTACACCATGCATTTCCAATACAGCCATTAGTGCAAATACTGAAACCCTCTATAATACCTCGTCTCATGGCGAGATTCTTGATACCTTCACAAGGGTCAAGTATAAAATACCTCACCATTAGACGAAGTATTGTAGCTTGTTACAGTACATGTATTTGTAAAATTATGACTAAAACTAAAAAGTAGTGTTGTGTGCAGTGGCCTTTAGGCCGAGTTGTCCAACCCACTTGCTTGTCATATATAAACTTGAAAGAACATTGAAGCAAGTGATTGAACGTTTCTTCTCATACAATAAAAATTCATTTTAATAATAATGTCTTGTTTACCCAGGGTAGCCACATTCAGCTGTAAGTTAGCTGCTCTTCCAGCGGGCCCTGTATAACATAAAGTTATTATTACCCTTCTCCTTTCTTAAATGCCGAGCGCCTGGCAAGAAGGCAGAAAGTCCCATTTTTATAAGTCTTTGGTATGACTCGGCCAGGGATGGAACCCACGACCTTCCGTTCATGGGACAGACGATCTACCATCGAGCCACACATGACCGTTTTGAATAACATAGGATATTATCCCTTTCAAAAAATAATATACACAAGAAAGCAAACAAAATTGAAGCATTCTTTTATTTACATTTTAATGGTAACAAATGGAGATCCTTAATACAATTCTATTGTTGAAGGAAAATTGAAAAAGAAATGTTCCCAAACTACATTTTGAAGTGACCGACACGAAAAATAGAGGGACGAGTTTCAAGAAATCAGTAATCCACATGCAGTCCTGAGCTTGAGAATATATTTCCAATGTATGTTCTGCAATTGCCTTTATTCAATCAATAAAAAAAGGGAGAAAATAGATAAACAAAGATGTCTATTTGTTTTCCCCCTGTTGTTCACTTTGGTGAATTATATAGTGGAGTTAGTCTATTAATCTAATCTAAGTATACATCCCAAAACTATGAAAGCACAATTGATCCAGAGAAAAGCTCAAAATGCATGGTTACAAACTGGGAAAACTGACAATCTATAGATTTTAAGACATATTTGAATGACATTCTATCAAATGGATATTCTATTACACTCTTTAACACAAGACTCAAACTCTTGTGGTGCTTAAGCTTCCAATAAGTATGATTAACCCTGTATTCATAGTGTATTCCTGTCCAATACGGATCATAAAATGGCTTTAAAATCTAGCCTTCGAATCTAGATTTATCTTGGCCCTGTAACATCAAGATTTCCAATCAATCGTACAATCGATATGGAATGTTACAGCTCCCTGTTGTATTACAAAAAGTCAAAATGAAAATGAGAGGATTCGCAGATATGAATAATGCAATACATAAGTAGTTTATCATTTCGTAATCTACCCCTTGTGTTTATATTCGAATAAAAAATGAAGATGAGTTTTGCTTATTGATTGTATTACACAAAAGAGCATATCATACATTGTATATACACTTTACAAAATCATGTTTAGGGCCACCATTACCAATCAATCGTTTGTATGATTGACATAAATCGGCTTTGGCAAATCATGTATTAAAGATTTTATTGTATCTCTTTAATATAACATGCCCCAGACCAATCACCTTCAAAAACATGCAATCCAACGCAACATAACTACATCCGACAATTTGAATCCAGATCAAACAAGAAAATGTCTGCATTTGCACAAATACATATGTATCACATTATCAGAAAATACTATCTTAAGAAGTTAGTTTTTATTGTGTTCTGCTAAATTTTGATTAGATGTGCACGCTTCTCTCATCGTCTCATAGCTAAATCAAAGTCTAGTATGAAGAGTTATTATCCCTAAAAGTGCTGGTAAATTTACTAGGCTTAAACCTGTACAAACTGATTTGTGTAGACCTGACATTAAAATCATAGAAACGTAGATACTTTGCAAAGTTAGATTATTTACAATTTCAATTCATTCCCACAGACTCATCCTGCATTATACATGTAAACAATCTCAAAGAAAGTTTTTCTCTGCATGATTTGAACTTGAAAGGCATAATAATAGTTCCTTACTATACTACAAGTCTCACTGTCTATGGCGCGTATTCAGATAGTGAGGTTCAACTTATCCCGTACTAAGCTCTTGTCATTTAGGCTGGGTATGTTAAGTTGAACAAAGGCCCTAAATGACAATGACTTACAGCTGGGTTACCGGTATGTTCAACCTTGTTATCGGAATACAGTGCGGTGTTTCTCAAAATCGTTCTTAATGTTACAGACAACAACCTGGGCGGTGTTTCACCAAGAGAAGAAAGAGTTTATGAATGACTGTAGGATTGTATCAGTTCTTGAGCTGAATGCCCGTAATATCATGAACCATTACGCACAAATAGGGATACCAGTCGATCTTGAAGTCATTCTTACAGTCTTTCTTTGCTTGGTGAAACACCGCCCTGTATAACCAATAACCTCCTGTGTACAAAGACCATGCTCAAATCCAAAAAAAGAGAAATCATGATCAGTAAGGTAACAACATTCAGGATCAGGGTTTTTATCTCTATTGTAATTGTGCTTATATCAGCCAAAGCAGGAAAAATGCATTTATACAGCAAAAATTTAGGAAAAGTATGAGTTTCCATGGACTTTTCTCTTTTTTTTACAAGTGACATTTGAGTTATCATAGCAGCATGGATTGTGCTTTTCGTCCAATCAAAATTGGGAAAAATATTTCATTACATAAGTCAGCGCCGACCTATTTGTCTCTGCTAAGCTTCATGAAAAACCCTCTTACAGCAACAAAATTATTTTAAAGGGGAGATTTCTATCTCTATACAATGGGTGACTTCAAGTACGATGTTGAACGCTGGTGTTGGTGTTGCAGCAAAACCAACACCAGCCTCAACACCAAACCTGAAGTCTGTCGGTGTTTGGGGTAGACCTCGCAAGATTCTGACCTACATGTATTTCTGGTCGTTTCTGTATCACTTCTGTAACCTGACCAACGCTGTAGGAGCTCGGTTTACGGACCGTTTTGCTCTCTCAACACCAACACCGAACACCGTACTTGAAGTCACCCAATGCATTGATTCAAATGAATACATACAAGTGAATGCAGCAATGAAGTAAAAAAAAAAAAAAGAGAATGAGCACTTTGTTGACATCCATTATTGAGTTTCTTTCATGCAGCCAAAGGAACATCCTACTTTATGACCAATTAAAAAATTGTTCATATCTTTGCCAAAAAGAAGTGGTGCAAGAGCCACACTTGTCAGTAAATCACTAAAACCACTCTTATTCTATAAAGAAACATCAATGAGGATGATACACAACTATATAGACATGGGATACAAATAAACTTAATCCGGCCTATCAGGTGACAGCTTCTATAAGCATACATTTAGAAACAACCTTTCTAAAAAATAGAAAAAGGAAGATGGAGAAGACAGCAATGTTTTACAGGCAATTTTGAGCACAACGCAGCAATAAAATATAACGTGGCTTGAACAAGATTTTGAAAGGAAATTGAAAATAAGTTACCATTAGATTTTATTGTGTCTATTTTGTATGAGATACCCTTTTCATATGCCTCCTTTTTCACCTGGATGTCAAATACATTGAGGGATACTTATTATTACAAGTTTTTTTACCCGATGTATTAGAGCGTCACGTTTACAGCTTTGTTGCAAAAAAATAAATGGGCGAAACATTACATGAACTAATAAATTCTAAATATTTCATGAAATAAAAGGACCCATAACACACGCCTTTCCGTTTGACAAACAAGTAAGGATCTAGCTTTCATTTTTCATTAGGGTCTCACACTATGAGATTGTGATATATAAGAAAATGTACAGAGTTGGTGATAAAGAAAGGGCCAAATCATAAAATAAGCCACCTCTCTGTTCTCTCGCATGTTTTTTTTTTGTGTACAAAGTCTATGGAGGGGTGGAAAATTTGCATTTTCTCTCTTTAACATACTTACATAGAAAAAAAACTTGCCTCAAACCTAATCTTATCCTATTCTTGTTCAATCAATAATGTCCTTAATAACCATTGTGTAAGTGATGCAGCTAGAAATTGCCATTACCATAACATCAACGTTCTCATAATTCCAAAGCTGCAGGTATCAAGATTTGATTGATACCAGGGAATGGGAAGTATTGATCTGCTCAAAGCGTCAATGTGGCAATTGCATAAACCCGCCATAGCAACAACATCATTGACAGCCCCATGAAATATATGTTGTATCAACCACACAAATAAGTCTCCATAAGGACACTAAGGGGGTGTTGTTCAAAGTTGCAATTGATCGCAAATCAACTGCAAACCAGTTGCGAACTGTTATGCACATTTTCATTCACGCACGATTTACGCTTCTAACAAGATCCACATGAACAACGATTTTGATTGCCGCTTTCAGATCAACTAACTGCAACTTGCGATCAATTGCAACTTTAGAACAACATCCCCTAACATATGGTTGCTATGGCAGCTTCATACAATATCCACCAACAAAAATTGATCTTGGATTCATTGTAATTGTCAATACATTCCACAAGCCTGAATTCATACATTGCGAGAAAAAAAAACACTATTTGGGAGAATGATACCTTCCATTTTACACCTAGATGGATGTAGTCTCTGATGATAGTGGGAGACTAACACGATGATGAAGAACAATGAAACTGGAGACCACATAAATTCTCGCTTAAGCCTTCACAATGTTCAGATTTTCTGTTATTCTGTCAACAGCTGCATTACCTGTTCTCCAGTCCTTTGCAGAATAACAAGGAAGGAAATTTCTTTTTTTGTCTGATGGGGCAATCATGTAGATTTGAATGGACCTAGAATCTTTTGTCCCCTACCTTTGCCCTTCATGGTATTGTGTATATTGCAACAATAGAGTGCCAATCAGACTTCATTCTGTCATGTATGTGATATGGTGCAAGTAAGAATTCTCAAATACCTACCATCACCATAAAGACCGAACTGACCCCCCCAGGATCTCATTGATCTTAGCTTTACAGTAATAACAGGTAACCAAGGAACCCTGACTTGCATTCTACGCCTCCATGTCGAGGAAACATGGGAAATTGGAATATTCTTGCATTACACTCAGTCTGCCTGGGTGTGTTACAATGTGAAAAAAAGACTTACAATACAAACTGGGAGAAACCCAACACCTTCCCACCGCCATGCAGGAGCATACCACTATGTATGCACTCCAACATGTTGGTGGGAAGCATCAAGCACTCCTCAATCCTGCGGAGAGGTCACATGGCATATTTCTTGGTATATTCTTTCGCGTGTTCGATGTACTTTTGTTTGTCTCTCTTGTACATGTTTGCAATTTCTGGAACCAAAGGGTCATCTGGGTTGGGATCACACAGCAGAGAACAAATAGACAGGAGTACTGAAGCAAATACAAAAAGAAAAGAGGAGAGATGAAGGTTAGTTGAATGACTGCTAATGGAAGTAATAAACACCAAAAACATCAATGCAAATATTTATACCAGTACAGTCTAACCTCGTTATAACAAGGTCGTCGGGAGCAGAGGAATTACCTCTTTATATTGAAACCTTGTTATATCAGGGTCGGTTAAAATACAATAACATACAGAGAGATGGAACCAGGAAAATTAGCTTGTTATAACGAGAGCTTCTTATATCAGTGCTCTTTATAACGAGGTTTGACTGTAGTAGGGCCTGTAAAATAAAAGATGGAATTAGCCTTACAATAAAGAGTAATTGAAAGTAGATTAATTGGAAGTTGATGGCAAAACGTGCACTGTAGATACAATTATTTTTCAAATCGTATCTCTGTTATGTTATAAACTGGTAGAATATTATGATTGTTTCACCTGTCCATTAAAATGTTTAGACTAATTCATTGGAAAAATCATCAAGAACACTTAATCATTATATTACCATTAACATCATCATCAATCCATACAATACAATTGGCACTAATGCACTAATATCATGGGTGTGAGAGCATCTGTGGAAAAAATCTTAAAAATCTGAAAAAGTCTGGGAAAAATATGAAATGCTAACAAATATCACTCTTTTCAATGAATTTGTATTGATAACACTTGAAAAAGGAGGCCTTTAACCATGTCCACACATTTGGAATTCAGATTAAAATAAAAATTCATACACCCTTGTAATATACACCAATGGGGCTGTTCGGAAAAGCAAAGGAGAATTTAATTTCTATGGCGCACAGGCCTTCTTTCCTACACTCAATCAACTGCAATAGTGCACAACATTCAAATGTAAAATCAGACTTGCTGAACTCGTAATGTGATCTAATATAACTTTAATATAAGATGGAGCATATGTATTACAAGCCTTGCATTTTAGCATGCTCCTCCACTTCTATAACATAATACATTTCACCATTCAGATATCAAGCGTTATTGATTTGTTTCATAGGTATCATGTAAATGTTATTTTTCTATTTTTCAAATAATCACCATTGTATGTTCAAATTGTAAAAATGTTATTGAAATGGAAAATAAAATAAATAAAAAATAAATCAACTCTCCAACACCATCGAAAACGGCGGAAGAATAAAAAAGGTTGTTTTAGACAAAGGTGCAGACTTACCTTTTGAAATTGTGAGAGCCGGTGACCACTGTGATCTGAGGATATCTAAACAGATACTTCCATTGCTGTTGATATTTGGATGGTAGATTTTTGTTGTGAATGTAACCTGTAAAACAAACAATCAATGATCAGGTTGGGTTTTTTTTAACCTCATGACATACGCTGGTATTGAAGAACTAAATGCTATTTCAAACCGCATCAATTTTCATGCTATGTACTAAATTATATCTCTCTTTACTAAATTATCTTTTCTTATTTGACAGGCGTAATTTTCTTTGACACAAAAAATTAATCCACATTGTGCTACACATACCATGAATGAGGTGAATATGGTCCTGGAACAGATGTTAAAAACTGATAACTATGAGCAAAATGGCAATTTCAAAATGAAAAAAAAATATTTACGGATCGCATTATTACCATAAGAATCTTAGGGGCTGTTGTTCAAAAGTTGCAATTGATCACAAGTGGCATTTGATCGGAATGCGCGAATCAAAATCATTGTTTCATGCGCATCTTGTAAGAAGCGCATATCCTGCACAAATGAAAATGCGCGTTATAATTTGCAACTGATTTAAACTCGATGTGCGATCAATTGCAA
>BQKZ01005994.1:0-38499 GCA_036244855.1 Temnopleurus reevesii | reverse complement strand
CAGCAAACTACATTTGTGTGATGGTGGTCGTTGCCTGTACAACCCTAATCTTTGAGGCCATCGCACTGCGAATGTACAACCTTGACAACGCCCCAATACCGAGGTTCGTTCGACGCTTTTTCATTCGACAACCGCAAGCTGTGCCTCTATGTGGTATAAAAGCATCCAACCGAAACAATTCTACACAGAATGGATCTGTAATGATATATTCTGATGCAAAGGAGGTTTCGGAGCAGCATTCCCCTGAGGATGAGCAGAGACAGCATTTCTCCGATTCTGAAGACCCGGAGGATAATGGCGAACTGTGGAAGGAAGTTGCACTGTCCTTTGAGAAGAAGGTTGCCGCTGTTATCCTTTGTGCGATTATTGGGAACATAGTAGTAACTACGTTACAAATCATTATTCTGTCCACGATGCATGGGGCAGTCTGATGTGCGTGGGTTGAGCTCCCTGCTAAGCCCTGGTCACATAGATCCCCGGAAGCAACACGATTCAACAGGTCTCATTGCTCGCAGGTAGCCAACTGTGAGCTGACAAAGAGTCGCGTTGAATCGTTTTGCTTCCGAGGCCCTTTGTGGCCGGGGCCTTATCGAGACTCTGGAATTCAACACTATGAGCAGAAGGGGCGAATTCCTGGAACAAAGTAAAACAATTTCCATGCCAAGCATTAAAATAGCTTCATTGACACAAAAGAAATGTCCGTTCTTCTCATTCTGTGAATAAATGCTGAACAAAAGTCGCACTTGGGACTTTTCTTTGTGGTCAAAAAGCTATTGGGAAGGATTGAATGAAGTTGCTTACTTCGTCCCAGTCGTTTGTCCCGTCTCCCCACAGTGCAAGGAGTTCATATATGGTAGATCAATTACATTACACATGTTTTGCGGAGGCGTCGTGGTGTAGTGGTTCTGACTCTCGCCTTTCAATCCGAGGGTCGTAGTTTCGATACCACCCATGGCGTCAATTTCCTTCAGCAAGAAATTTAGGAAGAAATTCCTTGAATGCAGTGATATCCGAATGGTAGCCATGCTATAGCCGGGTAATAATGCACAGAGCGCTTAGAAACACTTTGTATTAAGTGCTATATAAATACAAATCTAACAATATTCAAAAAATCATTTTTTTATTCGGGAGCAAACAGATAGAACAGAATTCCAAACGAAATACAAAATTCCTTCATAATAGATACCTTTAAAGCACAATACAAGAAGACATATTTCTCAAAATCTCATGGTGCACATTCCTGATTTCGAATTCGAACCTTTATTAGATATATTATTGTACATTCATATATGATTTTATATTTAGCTATCTAATTTTATTTGTTTTCAATATGTATGATACTTAATAATTGATTCATGTGATTTTATATCTAAACATCAATATTTATGCTTTTACTATGTACAACTCGTCTTTTTAAATTATGTATGCCTTTTACCATTTTAGGCCATTTTTAATGATTTCCGATTGTATTATGTAACTTATTTCATGTACTGCAGGGCGTTGTTGAAGAACAGTTTTTATCTGAAAATGTTATCCTGTAAAAAGATGTTGAAATAAATGATTAATAAATAAATAATTGTGTATTACAAAACTACCTCTAACACTCGGACATTTGATTACCTGATGCAAACCATCGTTGCCTACATTTGTATGCCTCCGCCGCCCAACGAAGGTGGTTGCCGGAGGCATTATGCTTTCGGGTTGTCCGTCCGTCCGTCCGTCCCACTTTCTTTCGTTCTCGCGATATCTTAAGAACCGTAAATCGTATCAACTTGGTACTTGGGTCATGTGTGCACATGGGAGGGACAATGATCTGATTAGATTTTGGGTCCATGAGGTCAAAGGTCAAAGGTCACTGGTGCCATTTTATACATGAAAAAAGCTGTTTTTTGCAAAATCTCGTAAAATTTTCGTTGCTCTTCCCATTCCTTCCCCTCTCCCTATCACAAAATACAAATGCAAAAGCAATCTATTTTTACTACAAGTTTTGCACTTAATGTGTATAATATTAATATGCAGTCAACAGCATTTGTTTCTTTGAGCAGGCAAATGAATTATTTCTGATCGCGCAATGGCAGAGGCATATTGTTCGACTGCCGCGGTCGAGGATTCATCTAGTTTTACACTGCAAAAAGTGCTGGACGAATATTCAACTCAAGCAACTGTTGATTATGGTATCCAACAACTGAGCAATATCTTGCCCAAAAGTATGTCAAGTTGACAATCAGCCTAAAAATAGTGCAAATCGTGCTTAATAATAATAATAATGATAATAATAATTACATTTATAAGGCGCTTTATACGGGTGTTTCAAAGCGCACAACTGGTGAGAATTGCCCAATAGTTGATTGGGTTGATACTTTGCCCAACACTTTTTGCAGTTTTCAATTTGTGATATTCTTTATTTTATCTAGTGAAAAAAACAATGTTTGAAAAAAAAAAGATTTGTTTGTTTTCAATTGCACAAAAACTATGTTTAAACTTTATTCATGGTTAAAAAAATAATTTTGATGTAGAAACCTTGAGATATGTGCATCATTTTCAAATGTACTAATTTACATGTTCTTTTGTTATGTAGTTAGAATGTATGAATAGCAAGTAAATATAAAATCACTAATAGAATTGTGAGAAGATATAAAATAACTGTAGCTGACAAAACGACGCTTTGTGTTGTACAGAAATATTTATTTCAACGTCGTCAAATACAAATATGAGAAGATAATACATGTATGTACAAATTAAAGCAATGTATCAAAATCTATACAATGTTTGGCATCTAAACGAATGGATGTATTCCTTGGAACACAAGAATTGTTTTTTTTTTTTTTTTTTACAAAAGCAGTCTGGCAACGCATGTTTTACCTTCTTTAATATATCAGAAATGAGATATTATTGACAAAAAATTCAAAATCATTAATTTCATCAGCCTTATCAAGGATAGATCAATCAAGTAATTCACAGCGATTGCCAATCAAAATTAAACTTATATCATTTGATGCAAATATATATAGATATTTCTAGTGTAAAACAATTTGCGTTATAATATTATAAAATGCACTATGAATATTCTTAGCAGAATCGTTGTTCAATATCCTTACCACCAAAGACTTAAGAATATTTCATTATGTAGCATATTGTAATTAGGGGTTACAATTAAGTTTGGCTGTCATTTTCAGGTTTTGAAGTAAAACACAGGCAATTTTAGGACACATTATTTTGTTCAAGAATGTGTTTGCTTATGGGGAGGGAGAGGGGGGTAGGGGGCTGAATATATTGGACATTCTTTGAAAACGAGACGTTCAACTGAACCACATGAATATCGTCGCTATTGAGTCAGCTTTTGTCAGTTTATATTGGGCCAATTTCACAAGTGGGAAAAAATCAGGAAATATTCTTTAAAGCGCCTATCAAAAAATTTTGCTCTTAGAAAGTATATTTTGGCTAATTTGCTTGGAGTCTATGAAGTATATGACATAGTTTGAAAATCTGTCTTCAGAAAAAATGCTAGATATACTTTTTTTTCAAATTGTACGGACTGTTTATGACCAAATGGACAAATTTCTCGGATGTAATTCTGTTACCGGAATTATTCATACCTTGGAGCCATTCATGTGGACAATATGAATGTTTCTTCATTCTCATATGCTAGCACTTAATTTATAATAAATGTTGAGAGTTTGACCGGTCTCCGAGAGTCTGTCACTGACTTATAGCAGAAAAAATAGATCAAATGGCATGTAGTTCCGTTACCGCTAAGCGGAATTGCTCATATAGGTGCTATTTCAAGTACACTGCAAAAAGGCCGGTGTTAAATTCAACTGGTGTTATCCGATATGGAATTGTGTTGATGTAGCACCCATGGTGTTAATCAACACCAGCCAGGTATTCATATCGGATAACGCCATTTGAATTTAACACCACAGTTTTTGCAGTGTACTGATCAAGCTCTGAGTGTTAGATAGTTCTTGCATTTGTCGAGTGGTTTTATGGTGAGTTCATCTAGCATGTCAAATCGCTGGCCTTGGTCAAGACGAAACTCAAACCTTTGTAGAAGTTTGCCAAGGATCACTCGTGCTTCGATCTGGAAAGCAAAACATACAGCATAAATTATAACGAGGTGGGCTTAAAGGCTCAAAATGTATGCTTTCAGATTCATATGTTGATTATTTTGGTGCAAATTTACGCACTGGTCAAGTCCTGAATGAGAGATGGCCTTGGTCAAGGCGGAACTCAAACCTTTGTAGAAGTTTGCCGAGGATTACTCGTGCCTCAATCTGAAAAACAAACAAACAATAAAACTATTTCCGTAAAATAAAGTGGGTCCTGGGACAATAGATCCGTACGCTGTGTATTGAACTGCGCGGAAAAACAATCACAAGTCGGTTCTGATTGGAATAGCACTACAAAGGATCATTGAATTGGCGTTCGACTTCATTGTGCGAAAACAGATTACCGCATAAGTTATAATGAGGAAGGTATAAATGCCAAAAATGTATATTTCATTTGTCTTTTTATGGAAAATTAGTGCCTAAGGAGACTTCAAAATACATCAATGGGAAATTTTATTCCAATCAAAGTATAATGATAAGTATATTTAATAAGCCCACTCCAAATCTTATCAAATCGTTGCTGAAAGTCTTTTTCCACGCTTAGCTAGTGGGCCCGGCAGCTGCTAAGCACAACCAGTTCGACATTGCTCTTCCCCTTTCTTATTGAACGCTTAACAGGGTAGCAGAAATTCCAATCCTTTAACGTCTTTTGATACGACATGAAAAATTCATTTTTTTATCAATTTCTGCAAGATGATTGCTGATAATATTCCATTACACTTGCCGCTATTTGATGAATATTTGTGGAAAATTCAATTGAAAATTAAATAGAATTGATTTTGCTAAGCATCCGACAGCATGCGAACACAAAATCCAGTTTAATGATATACTCCGTACAAAGTCACTGTTTAACTTACCAGTGCAAACTGTTGACCGATGCAAGAACGTTGTCCAATAGAGAATGGAAAATACGCGTACAATTGCCTTGATCTGAATTGAAGAAGGAAAAGAAAAAGAAAATTGAAATAAACAAAGGGAAAGAAAATAAAATTGGCAGGTGAAATTTTCGTAAGTCCGTAGGTTTTATGATTTTTTTAATTTGTTTCGATTGCTGTTTATTTGACATTTTCAGGTTCTGGGATACATCGGTACCGAAGAAGAAGGCGAAATCTCTTTGTAACATGCCTAAGAGATGGTGTAATGTTTGGCCGAGATGTCGGGTCCCCATTTTTCATTCGGTAGTTGATCATTCAAACATGGCAAAAATCGAAATGTCTTCGATTTCTACCAGGACACCAAGAGGATGGTTGGTTGGCTAGATGTCACTCTTGAATCTTGTACATTATTATGACTATTTGCGACTAAAAGATACCAACTATTCAGATGGCGCTGTTGTGAAACAAAAGTATTGTACATTGAAAAGTTATGGAAATAAGCACGTTCCGGTCATAATCATTATCTTTCTACAGTAAAATAAAAGTATATATGCATTGCAAATTAAGTGACTCAGCTTTACCCCAATGGATTTCGGGGCCCGTGGCACACGGGATGACGTTACGGTACCGATGTATTTTAACACTTTCATGTTATATTTTGCGATACATATATACACATATATGTAAATTATATACGTTTGACATCAAACACATAAATTCATGGAATAACTTTTCACCGTAAATATCTAACTCGTAAACAATGAGGGAGGTTTTGCAATATTCTTAAATTCATTATGTGATAAGAGAAAGGGAAGGGTATATTAATGTTTATCAATACATGTGGAGATGCCCATGTGCAAAATGAAACATTGATACTTACATATCATCACCGTCCGATTGTTTAAATCTATCAGGGTTGAAGAGCAGAGGGTCATCGAAGTGTTTCTCGAGACGGGCCATTACAGCGGTGAGAACCTGCAATAAACAGATAAAGATATCTAATATTGGGGTACAGCAAATAACTGGAAGATTCCATATTGAAAATGTTCCGTATGACATTGAAAATACATCATTTTCTTTCCTGGCGACGTGACTGCAATCCGATATCTTATATCCATATGAAATAATGGGATAGGTCAATAGAATGTTATGTTTACCTGTAGCAATTGATTTTTTTTATCTGAAATTTAAATAATGTAGATGGACAATTGAATATGTTATACTAGACACATATAAATTTTCTACTCCAGAGTAAAAACATTTTTTAATTCTACAAAAAATAACATTTCATCGATAAAATTAGTACAAAAATAGATTTAAGATCATAGCTTCAGAAAGTTATTATGTACATGTACAATTATATCTCGTTTTAGTTAGTCATTATAACTGACAATACCCGGAAAATTGTTTGATTTCACAACATGGAATCACCAAACAAAATATCATGTCCCTGTATTGGAAGTTCTCGAACTGACTTCAATGTTGTTATGTATAAATAAAGTCAGGGTTGGCGTGCAAAATAATTCAATTGTTATGATCTTCAATTTCAATACGTGATATTAAGGGCTCCAAAGTAATGTATGTTACTCGTAACGTTACCTTGTAAAACTGGTTTTGGAGTCATGATGAAGGAACAGATACGCATATTAATTGTCTTTGCCTTATCACTCTTTCTTTATTTCCAATTGTTCGACACATATTTAGTTGATGTTTTAACAATTTTCGCTTTGGTTTAAATCAATTTATGGTAATAAGTGGGAATTTAAACACTTTTAGAGGTGCAGTAATCTACCCTTTCTAGCATATATGCGTTCATGTGTTTTGTTTATGCATGGCAAAGATTATGGAAATTGTATAATATTATATACTTACAGACACATTAACGCCAGCTGGTATGGTAATGTTCTGATATTTGATGGGATATGCAGTGACTCGTGTAGTACCTGGAACAGGAGGGTATAGTCTCAGTGTCTCCTTCAAAACCTGTAATACAAACAAAAATAAACAAACAATCATTCAAACAAACAGAAATGTATTTATATCCACACTCTTTCTTGCACCATCATGAAGCTCAGAATGCATATTGATTACTTAAGGTGTCATATCAAGCAAAATGGCGCCAGAATTATTCTATCATAGGCTTTGGGTCGGCAAGCTATTGTAAGGGGAACAATTGTTCATCATCTCAATTTTTCATGGGATAGCATTCCGGTGTTGTCGGTGTTAAACAGAGCACAATATTTGGACCGGTGTATCTACTCCATGGATCACTCTTATTAATTGGATCCAGCAGGTGCTTAAAAGACACACAAACACACGCACACACATACACGATTAACATAGCAAAAATGGCGATTCCCTCTCTCTTGGACAAGCTCTTTGACGTAACCGAGGCAATTTCTCTTTGATTGTTAAACCACTTTAGAGAATTCCTGTTAGAAATAGTACTACAGATCTTTTCTGAAATACATATATATGCGATATATTTACGACAATTTCTAATTCTTAACCACTTACCCTCATCATGTACTCGAGTTTGGATAGATCTTCAAACTGAATGGTTGGTTTCTGACCTAACACTTCGTCAACCTCCGCCTGAAGTCTGAAATGAAAGAAACATAATAGCAGTGTTCATAAGATTACTCAAGTGACTACAAAATTATATACTTTGGAAAAATGGTCTAGTTGTTCGAAGTATTTTAAGCTACTTCCTCTTGCGAGTCTAATTATCTTCTTGTGAATCCTCCAAACGTACACTTATCAATATTGATGTGNATACGATTTAACGGTCAAATTCAAATTTTCAAAAGAATTCGCTCGTAGAAAAATATGCTATGATCTTGAAATGTGTATAGAAACTATTTGTCATGGTATATATCCCCAAAATTCACATTTCTGTAATCTTTACCAGAACTATACATGGGCTTTAATCGATTTATGGTAATAGGTGGGAATTTAAACACTAATTGAGGAACGGTAATTTATTTTCTAGCATATGTTTTCATGCGTTTTGTTTATGTATGGACTAGAAAAAGAAAATGTATACTAGTATTGATACTTACAGACACATTAACGCCAGCCGGTATGGTGATGTTCTGATATTTGATGGGGTATGCAGTGACTCGTGTGGTACCTGGAACCGGAGGATATAGTCTCAGAGTCTCCTTCAAAACCTGTCATACAAACACAAAATAGACACTCATTCAAACAAATTAATAAACAGACACCCATTGAAACAAATAAATTATATTTGGATCCACACTCTTTCTTGCGTCATCATATAGACCAGGCAATTGATGTTGATTAATCATTTATAGTGTCATATCTAGCAATGGCGCTAGAATGATACTAATATATCAAATATATGCTCTGGGTCGACAAGCTATTGTAAGGGGAGCAATAGCTCACAATTCCAAATTTCTGTATGAGATATCATTCCGGTGTTGGTGATATTAAACACAGCACGTTTCGACGGGTGTATTATGTCTACTCCATGTAGCGCTCTTTTTAAGAGGATCTAGTAGGTGCTTAAAACACACACAAACAAATACACACACAACAAGTACACATACATACATGCACAACAAGTACACACACACATAAACGATTGACATTGCAAAATAGCGATTCCCTCCCTCTTTGACAAGCTCTTTGACATACCTGAGGCCATTGTTGAATCATAAAATTAGGAAAATTCTGTTAGAAATAGTACTACAGATCTTTTCTGAAATACATATACAGTCAAACCTGTCTACAGTGGCCACCCGAAGGGAAACAGAAAAAGTGGCCAATGAAGACAGGTGGTCTCTATAGACAGGTTTTATAACATGCATTTTCACCTGGAGGGAATCAATTTAAGTGACCACTATCGACAGACTGGTCACTATAGACAGGTTCCATAACATGCATTTTCACCTGGAGGGAATCAATTTAAGTGACCACTGTAGACAGGTGGTCCCTATAGACAGTGGCCACTAAAGACAGGTTTGACTGTATATGCGATAAATTTACGACAACTTCTAAGTCTTAGCCACTTACCATCATCATGTACTCGAGTTTCGATAGATCTTCGAACTGAATGGTTGGTTTCTGGCCTAGCACTTCGTCAACCTCCGCTTGCAATCTGAAATGCAGGAAATATAACAGCACTGTTCATGAAATTACTCAAGTAACGACAAGAATGTTACTGTATCCTTTGGAAACATGGGCTAGTTTTTCGAAATAATCTAAGCGTTCTCCTACCTAAGTCTTGTTATCTTCTTGTGAATCCTCCAAACGTACACTTATCAATATTGATGTGTCTATGTTAAGAGATTGTAAAAAGATTGTACAACGTCTTTGTAAGACATTCAAGTAACTGGCCCCTATGATGTAGCGAGCGATATAATGTGGTTAATCTAATTCGTAAAAATTATATATTTTATTGTTGAACATATCATATCATCACAGATACCCTGTTTCATTTACAGCAAATAAATAAATGGACGTCTCTGCAGACGTAATGAATATTTGTGATTAAAGAATCAAAGGAAATAATATAAGAAAAACTAAACTGTGAAACTTACTTTTTGGCTACATCTGGGTTCCTGCCAAGCTGCTGGATGGTAAAGGCCAAAAGGTTACTCGTCGTCTCTTGACCTGAATACAAAAACAAATGATAATGGGGACTAGTTATTCTAATGGGGATAATTTTAATATGAAACAAATGTCAGGATCAAATAGTATTTAAACGGGAGTATTTATGGCTCATAAACTCTAATATCGCCGATTATGATTTTATTTTTCGTTGATAAAATAAGATTCATTGATATCGTGATAAAAGCTTTCAAGAAATTTATACCAGAAGTAATTAATTTTCATCCCAAGTGCACGTAGCTGTTCTTGTCTCCTAGTGCTACCAAGGAATTTATAAATTTCTTTCGAATGGGTTTGTAGCGACGATGTCATTAATATGGTTAATATATAATCAAGATAACCAATACCACGAGATTGTGAACCTGCTTATAAATGAAAAAGATAAATGAATGAATACTAGTAGATGATAATGTATTCATCCACCATAAACCATTTTACGGTAGTCTACCGCTATAATAGCGACCAAATATGCATGACCAGTGAATTAATGCACCTTATTCACCATTTTAGATATATTCTGCTCGCTTAAAGTGATAAATAATTCGTCCACCAATTCATCCACTTTAAAGTCATTTATGTCACAAAATTGGCGACAATTTTTTTAATCACAATCTACAATTTGAAATCATATACCCACAATAAAAGATTTGACGAAAATACCAACGACACTTTTTCATTTTCAAGTTACTTGCTACAGTTAGTAATGAATTCATCCATCATTTTCCCTTCTTTTCTTGCTAAAATACTTTTTTTTTTTTAATTCCTCATAATTACGAATTAAGAAAAAACAACTTGCCTGCCACAAAAAGTGTCACAAATTCATCCACCATATTCTCCAAATTAAAGTCGTCATCGCCCTCGAGGTCATTGGCCTCATCAAGGATGATATTCAGCATGTCGTTGGGAACATGATCACCACGTTTACGAGCGGCTATCCTTTGAAGGATCTGCTGACGTCCTGTCTCTCGAACGAGGCTCACGGCATCCCGCGAATCCTGTAGCTTTTTCCGATTTTCGCTTCGCATGTCCAACTGTTCAAATCAAATCAAATCAAATCATTTCATTTAAATTCTTTTGAAGATTCAAACATATACAGAGTCATACATAATCAAAGTAATGTAACAAAAGAAATGAAAAAAAAAGACTACTGGTATTACGTGAATCTTGTTTCTTTTTCCGATTTTCGCTTCGCATGTCCAATTGTGCAAATCAAATCAAATCTTATTTCAATTCGTTTGAAGGTTAAAACATACACATAGTCATAAATAATGATATAGATATAACAAAAGACATGAAAAAAAGACTGACAGTATCACGTGAATCCTGTCGCTTTTCCGATTTTCGCTTCGCATGTCCAACTGTTCAAATCGAATCAAATGCAAATCATTTTATTTCAATTTTTTGAAGGTTCAAACATATACAGAGTCATAAATAATGATAATAATATAACCAAAAAAAATGAAAAAAGACTGACGGCATGGCGTGAATCCTGTCGCTTTTTCCAATTTTCGCTTCGCATGTCCAACTGTTCAAATCGAATCAAATGCAAATCATTTTATTTCAATTTTTTTGAACGTTCAAACATATACAGAGTCATAAATAATGATAATGATATAACAAAAAAAAATGAAAAAAGACTGACGGCATGGCGTGAATCCTGTCGCTTTTTCCGATTTTCCCTTCGCATGTCCAACTGTTCAAATCGAATCAAATGCAAATCATTTTATTTCAATTTTTTTGAAGGTTCAAACATATACAGAGTCATAAATAATGATAATGATATAACAAAAAAAAAAATGAAAAAAGACTGACGGCATGGCGTGAATCCTGTCGCTTTTCCTATTTTCGCTTCGCATGTCCAACTGTTCAAATCGAATCAAATCAAATCATCTTATTTCAATTGCTTTGAAGATTCAAACAGAGTCATGAATAATGATAGTACTAACAAAAACATAAATGCTGTCGCTTTTCCGATTTTCAAAAAATAGTTAGCAACTTTTATAGTACGAAGAAGTAGTCGTAGTAGAAGTAGAAGAGGAGGAAGAAGAAGAAGAAGTAGTAGTAGTAGTAGCACTCGTAGTAGTAGAAGAGAAAGAAGAAAAGGAAGAAGTAGTAGTAGTAGCAGTCGTAGTAGCAGAAGAGGAAGAAGAAGAAGTAGTAGAGGTAGTAGTAGTAAAAGTGGAAGAAATAGAAGTAGTAGGAGAAGCAGTAGTGATAGTAGTAGTAGTAAAAGTAGAAGTAGTAGTAGTAGAAGAAGAAGAAGAAGAAGTAGTAGTAGTATAATAGTAGTAGTAGTAGTAGTAGTAGTAGTAGTAGTAGTAGTAGTAGTAGAAGAAGTACTTAGAAGAAATAGTAGTAGTGGTGGTAGTAGTAGTAGTAGTAGTAGTAGTAGTAGTAGGAGTAGTAGTAATAGAAAAAGAAGAAGAAGAAAAAGAGGAGGACGCAGAAGAAGTAGTAGTAGTAGTAGTAGTAGTAGTAGTAGTAGTTTATAAAAGAAGAAGAAGAAGAAGAAGAAGAAGAAGAAAAGACAACGTAAAAATACAATGACAAAGAGAACAAAAAAAGAATATTTCTAACCTGATGCCATGGTTCATCAATCATAGTTTGCATCCCTTGCATGCTCAGGGTCACAGCGGAGGGGAAAGGGCAGCTCGGGTCTCCAACAGATCCCGTTGGCATGCTGAATGAAACCTAGGGCCCGTAACATTAAAAAATACAATACCATTTGACAAAAATATGTGAAAATAGACAACCACAGAGGTTGGGACGAATAACGCCGAGCACGATATTAACTATTTCCGAAAAATTAAGTGGGCCACAGAAAATAGACCCGTGCGCCGTATAATCAACTGTGCGGACACACCAATCGCAAGCCGGTTCCGATTTGAATAGCATTACAAAGGACCATTGAATTTGCATACGACTTAATTTTTCGAAAATAGTTAATATCATGTTGCAGGAACAATTTCGATACATAAAGATTTTGAGCTATCAGGTCTAGAGCAATAGCTGGGAACATAAAACGCACGACGGAGGGTCGGTCTCCAACGTAAAAGTTTGGAAAAGAAAAAAACAGGGGGCTTGTAATTAGAAAACATTTTCATTTTTTTAATTTACTACAATTCGCCCCCGTTGAAACAGTATTGAATGCTAAAAGAAAAAAAATCTATGCACAAACTGTCCCTTTTAATCTATTTATTTACTTTCAATGTATGCATGCCCTTAAAAAAATCCATAGATTTGAACATGAAATAAACGTTATCATTCTCAATCCTACATTAAGACAAAATAAAATGGATTTACATTTGCGATGACGTCGAGAGTGACATTATTGAGTTCGCTGAGCATTTCAACCTCGGTCTTCCCATCGGCCTTATTCAATAGATGATGACAAAGTATCTCCGATTCAGCATTAAAATTCTCCATCATGCCCATCAAGTATCTAAGAAACAAATATCAAGTACCGTAAAACGCGGTGAGCATCAACGCCAGAGAAAACAGGGACAAAAAATTACACAATCTCTTAAATTAGACCTGATTATCTTATTATTTGCTTCCACTTTTCCATTTAGGCTGTTTCTACAGTGAGATAACCATGAGAAGGCTGCTTATAATGATCCGTATTAAAAAAAAATTGTTTAATGGTCTAAGTTTTGTCCCTGCTAATTTTGAAAATTTTCATTCTGAGCTACTTCCAATTAAGAGTGGAGTTCCTCAGGGAAGTATCTTAGGTCCTATGCTATTTTACTAGTTATATCGATGATGTGAAATAGTTTATGCGATTGTCAATCAAAGAGTGAAGCAACTTATATTTCACCACGCCCACAAAATCTATCGCTCTAAGGAGAATTATTACATTACCAATAATGACACCAGTTAAGGAATTATTCAGTGCATAAATAACGAAACAAGCATTATTCTTACGTAGGTCTATCAAGTAGGAAGATTGAGTGTGCAATATCCAATAAATATGGAAAAGATAATATCAATCTTTAGCTATCTACTTGGCGGATATTTTGTCTTGTGTCTGTTAATAAATCCTTCATCTTCTTTTGTTTATATCTAATACCGAATTTCCGAAAAACATAATGATTACATAACAATAATCTACTTATGATAACATCTTGACTAAAAACATCACTGTACATGAATCGTTAATTAGATTTACACTTTATGGGTGCCTTATTCCATTGATTTGATGTGCTTTGGATTTAGTTTACAGAAAGCTAAAAACTAAAAATATTATGAATACTTACTTTCGTCGAAAAGCGGGATTAATGATGGCGCGCCTATGGAACCATTTTTCGTGGTTCAATTCAGAAACGAGACCGTATCCCATGAAACGAGTGCCAAACACATACTGGAAGACTCGGTAGAAATCGTACGGCTTCGTATGAAGGCTGTTCAAAAGCAATTCCTAGAAACAATGATCTAATTTAAAGAAAAAACAAAACAAAAAAGTGTCATGTAAGCATAATAGAGTAATGGAAGATATCATTTAACGTATTCTCTGGAGTAGCATAAATCTTTACAAACAGCATTATTACGAAGTATCTATTTTGACAAATTAAATATAACGCCATTTCAAAGTGTTTCTTTTTTCCTTTGGGAAATTAAAATCGGACATGGCCCACATATTAATTCAATTCTGCACTAATATTATAATTTATAAGGTTGGAATGGTAAAAAAGTAAATGGTAGATGGATACTTTAGATTTGAGAAGGCAGTTGGAACCAACTTTGTTAGAAGTGTTCATTTGAATTAGAGTATGGTGTTCATTATATTCCAAACCATCACATAAAATGCTTTTGAATCATGACAGACTTGAATATTTCGAAATATATTTATAGAATTGCACTATGCAGTGTGGACTTGAGAAAGGTTCCGCCATTTTGGGTTTTTTTTTTTTTACTGCGCACGTTTGTTTTTAATTTATATCAAACTTCTCCACTGCCATGCGTAAGATATTGTCAAAAATGATTTATTTTTTTAATTCTATCCATTCATGAGTCATTAGCAAAAATAACATAAATTGTCATGCTCGTTATTTGAATATTACCCGATTCTCTCTGAGTAAAGCCTTTAGTCATAAATTGTAAATACACAACAAATATACTACAAAACTATGTCTGACTAAGTTTTTGCAGTCCATTATTCGAATTGGACAGTAATTTTCCACGATTTGGAATGTAGTGTAGCAAATCTCGGATATATACTCTAAATAAATGACAATAAAGTTGTTTTTCCGTTTATATATAATCACTTTTAGAGGAGGGGTCAGAGGTAGGGGCATTTGGGGTAGGGACATACGTCCGCCCCCAATAAATGTGAGAAGTAATCTCAACACGATATAAACTATTTCCGTAAAATAAAGTGGGTCATGGGCAGAAGAGCCGTACGACGTGTATTCAACTGTACGGTCACAACAATCACAAGCCGGTTCCGATTTTAATAGCATTGCAAAGGAGCATTGAATTGGCGTTCGACTTAATCTTAATGGAAATAGTTTACATCGTGTTTCTCTTACTTTGACGATTTCTGGAGCAGCTGCGAAGATGTGGCCGCGGGTGAATATTCTTACCCAGAATACTGGACCATAGTCTCGAGTCCTAGTTTGGAAATATTGATTTAACATGAATGAAATTTAAACAGTTTTAATTATTTTATTACTATGGTTTGAAAGAGGTTCATCGTGGTGAAGAACAATTGAAGAGAGGTGATCAGTTGTCTCACTAGTGGAGTATAGAATGACGTTTCGGCTGTTGTATACTGCTATACGTTCAATTACTGCTAGTCTTCAATTACTATTACTATATTACTGGTTTGGTGACTGGCTAATGTCCTTCAATACTAATAATCTTGCCACCTAGAATGTTTTATGACAGATAATTCATATAATCTTTTTATTAATGTATACCAAAATGGAATCTTATGGATGGAAGGCTAAACAAGGTTTGGTGATTACAAAGCAAAGAATGATTGGAAAGAAAGCTTAAGGTAGTCCAATTTCCTTATTGCACAACGAATTTTCATGGTTCCCCTTTAATACACTGTTCAAAATATTTACATAATATTGAAATACTTAAACTATATGGGTGGACTTCCTCTTATCAAGATCTAACAATGCCCAATGAAATTCGCTGATTTCAACGTCTCAATTGCATCTTATCAATTTGATATTGATATTTGATCTTTTTAAATCATATCTTACTGACTCACATTGTGTAGGCAATGAGTCCGAATGATTGGTTAAGTTTCTTCTTTGGTCCGGTGATGTCGAAGAGATTCCCCGTCAAGAAACTGAACGAGGCAGATAAATGCAAATAAAAATGTATTTATAGTTAAAGACACCGTCACACATTCTGATTTTGTTATTTTAAAAAATTTTATCAAATCAAGCTATCTGACCAATGTTATTAATAACGTTGATTTCGAAGCCTGATATTTTCACAGCCTAGTTTATGTACACCGTCAACCATTTAAGCCCCGGTCACATAGGACCCCGGAAGCAACACGATAATGCCTCAGAACAACGAGTCGGGGTGAATCGTGTTTCTTCCGGGGTCCTATGTCATGTATGTGACCGGGGCTTTAGGCAGCATTTAATATATGGCATTTCAGAGGGTTTTAAACCCGAAAACAATGGCACTGCCTTTTAAACAACCCGCAAGTCCATGTTTGTTTTTATATATCAGGATGTTCACGTTGAGCCACTGGCATTGTGCATTGTGCTCCAAAATCTCAGGCGACGTCAAACATATCAAGGGTTCGTCTTTCAGCGGGCAAGGTATAAAAGGTTTCAAACAAAGCCAAAGCGCTGTTTTTATTTTATTTCATTTTATTTTTTGTTGTGGGGGAGGGGGTAATGACAGTAAATAGAAGTATTGGGCACAATTTCACATTCTTAAGCTGACAAAAAGTTGTAAAAATGTTGAAATAGAGCCATGGAAATTTGGTAATTTGAAAAGTCAATATTCTACATGTAGATTAATACATGCTATACAGTTAAGCAAACAATGCTTTTTAGCAATGGTTTGATTACAATTGACGAAAGAAAATATCTTTTACATGTGAAATAAAATAAAGAGTTGATATCAAATATAGAATCATTTTGGTGAGCGTTTTTAAACTGTAATAATTCAATATCATATTATAATATGCAACTACATGTATATAATAATTAAAACAACATTATAAGGAGAATCAGCTGGAGATTGCATTGTATGTTTTGCTACTATGGACTTGTTTGATTATCATGTTCAATGCAAAATATCACTGATATAGATGTTATCAATATGGCACGATCCATGATTTGGCGCAGTTTAAAGTTCAATTTCAAATAAACATTATAATTTGATTCTAAATTTGACTATGAATAAATATAGTCAAAATCCAATGTAGGCTACAGGACCTTACTGGGGGATGGGGGCACCGAGCCCCCGGGTGGATGGAATGGGCGCAAAAATAAAGCTCAAAATGGAAGCAAATTTGTTCTTTTATAGGGGTGCATGTATTATTTCTTAAAGGCTTATTTTGGGGAAGGGGGTTCAGGTCGTCTCAAAAGGAGAGTCTATACCAAAAAATTATGATTTTTCAACAGATGCAGGAAAATTTGGTAAGCAGGACAAACAAAAGTTTGAGTGAAATCGGACAACTAATAGGAAAGTTATGAATGTTTGAATATAAAAATAGGCAAATTGGCAACCGATGACGTCATAGGTGCACAACTAACTATTTATGATATTGATATCAATGTTAAAAACTGTTACTTTTTCCCCCAAAATAATATTTCCTCACAAGTTTAACTGTAGTAGATCTTCATGATAGATATGTAGCTCCCATAATTGCACTATGAACATAAATAGGATGACTATTAGTTGTGCACCTGTGACGTCATCAAAGTGGCAACATGCCTGGAAATTTGCACTGATTTGCCTGTTTTTTCTAATCTTTCAAAATTCATTACTATGTTATTTGTTGTCCGATTTTCCTCAAACTTATGTTGATCTGCTTTCCAATTTGTTCTGCTTCTGTTAAAAAATTATCATTTTTGGGTAGACTTTTCTTTTAAAGGATGGAGAGCAGCGATCCTGCGGGGTGCACTCTTGCGACCCATACATTAGTTAAAAATTCTGATTACGACTTTGGGCATGCATGTTTTATAATTTTTTAGTTACCTTTGTCTCTTTGGTCCCGGTATATTTCGAAATTTGTGTTCACAGTGAAGAACAGCAGCGATATACAGCACCAGGCCACCCGCCAGAAGACAAAGAATTAGGCCCAAAACATAGCCGACGATGGAGAGGAACAAACCCATGGCTGAAATCCAAAATGTCTCTCTCGATCAGTAGCCGATTATCTGTAATTAAACATGACAACCATGAATTTGGTCAGATCACTCGGTAAAAATGTCCGATACACAGAACAAATGTTGAAATATTAATGAAGGAACGGAACGAGAGCAGAATCTCGCGTCAATATGTTAGCAGCAACTGGGAATAATGACATAAGTGAACTATTATGACAAATGACGCATACCGAGGTCAGAACGAGCATGACGAGTGAAAACGACTGCTATTCACAAAGCATTAGCTCGGTCAAAGTACATCAGACAAACATAACTGGAGATGTTAACAATGGAAAATAGTCACGGTTGCTTCTTTTAAATAAATGGTTGGGTAGATTATGCTCGGAATGGCATTCAGAAGTATATGATATATTAACGAAAACGCAATCTTCTTATCCCAACCTTTTAAGACTGCAATAAAAAGTTGATATCTAAACAAAATACCAGCCCCACAAAAATACCCAGATAAACTACACCTCGAACATCAAATTGTATGCAGGACCTCAGAACAATTTTAAAATAGTATAGGGGGGGGGGGGCTGCCACGGGGAGGTGGTTGTGGATTGGCATTTTACACATTCCCACGGACTTGCCCGTATTAAATGAAAAAAGTGCCCCTTCCCGGTTCCGCGGTCTCTGATAAAACACGTTGATAGAGTAAGTAAAACTATTACAAATATGAAAATAGGACATTTTTTTGCTCCGGTCGACAAAATGTTACAAGAATAACTGTGATTGGCCTATGTATTCTTTTTCAATTTGAATAGTTTATCATGAATAACTGACTAAAGTAAAAGAGTGTAGCTTGCAATAAACGCCCCCAAATGCATCCCCATTGAATGACTATCACATTCCCACGAGAAGGGAACAACAATTCAAAGTGACTGACCTGGATAGATAAAAACAACAAATCCATGCTTATATAATGTAATTTATATGTAGGAGCAGATGTAAATACAATACGTTTAGTAAATTACTAAAAGTATTGTATTTACATCTGCTCCTACATATAAATTACATTATATAAGCATGGATTTATCGGCCCAGCGAGGAAAAATATATTGCACCTCATAATACTGCCAATCTTCGCATCTTTATTATATATATAAATTTTGTTAATAATTGAACCGCTAAAAGACATGTTCGAGGTGACAATAATGTATGAGTGCGCTGACACGGTCGAATTTCCTGCTCGTTCAGACTCTTAATAATAATGCTATAATGCCCATACGACAATCCGCATTCTACAGAACAGAGCAACCCTGTACAGTAGGTTGCTATTAAATGGCTAATTGGTTAAAGTAATCATGGTATTATTGAGGATATATCCTTACTTTGCAGGCCATGATATATTAGCTCGAGTCACCTATGATATACCAGCAAATTACACTGACAACTACAAGTGCACTCTCCGAAAAAGGCATAGCGGGCTATGTGTTCGTGAATCCAGACATCTCCGTGAATTAGGGATTTGCACAGCACCGTGTTAGAAGGATCCCTGGTGTGAGTATATTATTCACTACATTCGCCCTTGCTTTCCTGTCTTTGTTATTTCCATTTGAACCGTGTGATGTGAACCGCAGGCTGTGTCTGTGATGAGAAAAGCCTGGGACATAATAATGGAGATCTCCCTCGGCCCTCTGCATGTGCAGTGCAATTCCAATAAGCAACATCCTACATCATCTTATATATATTGCATAAGTCCAAACCGACTTCGTAGATGCATCTATAAAGCGGAGAGAGTACATGTCACTTGCTGGGAACTCACATATTGTATCATAACTGGGAGCTCCCATATCGAATCATAAATTATTATAAACAAGGATGTATAGAATATCAATCGTCGTCCATGTGTTCTATGTTTTCTATGAATCTTGTAACATACTGATAACAGAGTGGTTAGTAATATTTTGACCGAGGCGAGTTGAATTCATTAACCCTAAAATGTTTAATATACCGTAAAGAGCACAATAGACTAGCTTACACAGATCATATCAACAAATTGATTATCGTTGTTTTTTGTCGGGGGGGGGGGGGGGGCGGCCGGAAACCCTCGTCAATGCCCCAAATCACGTTCCCCTTCAGAACATGCTCAAAATCAAGTTCACCGATAATGCCGTTAATCCTTTTTTTTATTATTATTATTATGATTAAAGCTGTGGTGACTTTCACGCTTTACGAATTGCAAGTATATACATCCTCGTGTCCCTAAAACGCCCTGCGGATGGAGGAAGGGGTTGAGTAGCACTCACCCCTCCCCCGACTTTAGCGCGATATATCCACAACGCGAAGAGGTCGTCAAGACGTTTCAAGACTTTTCTATATTTCAAGCGTTGTGCAACTTTTGACACCAAATTTGTCGTGCCCGCGTGTTCGATATTGAAGCCACGCGCCCATTCAACGAATTTTAGGTAAGCGCAAAATGGCTCAAAGTTGTAATTTTGTGATAAGGGGGGGGGGGGGGGGGGGGGGGCGGCCCCCCCCCCCCCCCCCCCCCCCCGATCCAAGCCTGATAGGTATACAATTTGGTACAGCAAAATTACCTGAAATACGCCCAAATATGTATCTTAATGATACTAGTTTATAAGATGATCACCTATTCTGATATTTTTATTCGACAGAATTCCCATATCTTCCTGAGATGGCATCACCATCTCCTCCGACCAGTGGTTTCCATGCCAACGGCGCATCTCTTAATGACATCATCATGATGGAGCTTTCGGATCGTCTTCATCCCAACGATTATCGTCCTCTCGGTATCCGTCTCGGGTTTAGCGAGACGAGACTCGCTCACATCGAGAAATCTCGTCTTGGCGTCATCTCAGAGTGCGCGTACATGATGCTCACCGAATGGAAAAGGCGGGAAGGACAGGACGCCAACGTGCAACTTCTCATCCAGGCGATCCGAGAGAGCAAGAACTCGGAGGCAGCGGACTGGTTACAAACAGGTGGGTGTGTGAAAGGAGTCGTTCTAATGCGCGTTGTGGCGTGCGCCTGTCGTCTAATGCTGCACATTCATTTGGTTATAAACAGGTATGGTGCGTTGTGGTGTGCGCCTGTCGCCCAATGCTGCACATTTGGTTATAAACAGGTATGGAGCGTTGTGGCGTGAGTCTGTCGCCCAACGCTGAACCATGAACGGTAGGCCTATGCAAACACGTCTTTCGGATGGTTACGTTTAACGGTCGGTCCCAGACGTAAATAATCTCTAATTTGGTAAGCATCTGTAAAAACGCAAAATTTCTCTTCGACTCTTTTACAATTTTGGAAACGATCATGTCTGGACAATATATTTACAAATATAGCGTTTGCAACATTATTTTAGGCAGTCTCCCACTGCATGATTCAATCTTATGCGCACAGGAACACAACAGAGAAAGCCATTATAGTGGGCACACTGGTATCATGTACAGATGCAGGAAGATACTGCAATTACGAATAATTTCTTATTTAATGTCACAAAAGAATATGAAGCATTTTGTGACGTCCTAAATATTTTTACAATAGAACTATATATATCAGTTAGGTACCGTAAAAATGAACGTGGTTCTTTAGATCGGCGTTCTCTTATTCTGACATTTCCAGGACAGTGTTTCATTAAGTTACGAAAGATTTTAAGAACTACTGGTATCATTTCTTGTGTTGAATACTCACATGACTATTTATGATTTGGCACAAGAACTGATGTTTAGTCGTTCGTAAAGTCGATCTGAAAGTCCTTCGTAAATTGGTTAATCACCGACCGAGTGATTTTGTTTTGTTTATTTCTTTAATTGTTCTCCTTTATCATGACAGAACTTGGACTATCTAGACCTGCCATGCGGACAATATCAGGTAAATATATAAAAACCTAGTAAAACTGAATTACACACACTCGTTGGATGTTCTCAATTTGACCTATTATTTTGTTTCAGTCAATTTTATTATAAATCTCGTTTACTTAGAGGCCCAAACCTCTTACCAATCATAAATATTTTATGCATTTTGAATATGTAATGTCACTGACCGAAATTATTTTCTAAAGGTCTCATTCGTTATACGGGTATAAATCTGCCAATGTTTAATTCGATATTTGTGTGAACGCTTGATGAACAGTTAATTCACTGTTGCAGCAGACCGACAAAACATTTCTTTCACATTTCTGTTTGATAACGTCGTTATAAATATGATTAATGACTTTGTGTGATTTTCCTAAATTGGTTTGCATAGAACACTGTTTGGCAAGTTTAGTATACAATTGCCAAGCTTGTTTTGCAATTTTGTAAACAAACCATTAACACCATACAGACTTCTCTGTTTGAGAAGTCAGCCGACATAGAAAAATGTATACTTGTAGAAGGTAAGGTGTGTAACCATAAAGAATTTTATTAAGGTTATTGACGAAATTATAGCCAAGGATCATACAAAGAAAATTACATACTAGCAAAATTGACCACAATATTTTCATGAAATAGTTGGAAAGCTAAAGAACGTAGGGAGAGGTGGGATGCGCATTTCCCCCTTTCAGAGACACTTACCTGCTTACCCTCCCAGAAATTTGTGTAATTGTTAGGGAAACCGACCAGCCGCCACTGGCCCCTCTTAACTATTTTTTTCTTTTGTTCGTCACCGATTTTACGAACCGGCCTATTATCAGGGGTGATTGAACGAACCAGTCGTAGCAATTCAATTTAAATAAATGCTAATAAAATAACATACCTTTGTACTGGACGCTNCCCCCCCCGTAGTTACAGGCCCGTTTGTAAAAACGCTAACGATTTAATTTATATGCAAGTATATCTGAATGATAAACTATTGATACGTGGTGTCTAAATCAGCACTTTCCACCTTCTTTTGATTTTAGTCGAAGAAAAGCTTAACGAAGGCAACGTACCCGCCTTGCCTGACTGTCTTATCGAGCGACCCATCGAACTGGCGGAGCTCAGAGGGAAGCTACGCCGCGCAGCCTCCATGGATAAACCAGGCCGATGGGTGGTAGTGTATGGTATGGGAGGCATGGGTAAAACAGTCCTCGCTAACCAAGCTGTCAGGGATGAGAAGCTCGTAGATGGTAGGTCAACAGCTGAATTTCCATCAGAATGTCAATACTTCTTGGCCATCTAATGGCAGTGATGGAGTTATGTTCTTCACAGATATAATAATTTAGGGTAGGTTGCTGTATGACAGCGGTGTCATAGGTGCTTGGTCCCTGCAGCCGAATGCAATCCTTTGGAACCACTCGCCTGAATATTCGCCCACTGATTGGATCCACATTTGGCACACAGAGATCATTCTACAATTCATTATGTTAGATAGGTAAATATTTTCCTGAAAACACTTTCTATGCAGACGACCAACTAAACTAAACTCTTTATGAAGTTAGATAAAAGCATTGAATAATATCATTGCTGTAATTCATGGTTTAAATATATTTATCTAAAACAAAAAAATGAGGTTTTTAATAAAAGGTATGTTGTTTTCTGGCCATTTGACGCCATAGACACCTGCCCCTTGATATCATTCGCTTATACTCGTTCCGTCTATGCTTTCAAAATTTGAATTTGGCTGAAAAAAAATCAAGATACTTTCCCCCATAACATTTGCTTTACAATGTCTTAAAGTCTCTCAAAGGTGGTAATCTTTGCAAATGCCTTCATTTCCACCATCGTCAGAATATTTCTCGGACGGAATCTTCTGGATGTCGATGGGTAACGTGAAGGAGGATACCAACATCCCTGATCGTCTGGAGACTCTCTGTAGAATCTTTGATACCAATCTCTCATCAGCTCCATCTCCTCCAAAGACGCTGGAACAATGGAAGAATCTTTTAGCCAAACTCATCAGCCAGCGCTATCCAAGGTAAGTCCAATAAATACCAGCATTCCTGATCG
Source organism: Temnopleurus reevesii (assembly GCA_036244855.1). Lineage (NCBI taxonomy): Eukaryota > Metazoa > Echinodermata > Echinoidea > Temnopleuroida > Temnopleuridae > Temnopleurus > Temnopleurus reevesii. The sequence goes on along the minus strand of BQKZ01005994.1, from coordinate 14,662 downwards.
TCTAGAGACACTTTGTAGAATCTTTGATACCAATCTCTCATCAGCTCCATCGCCTCCAAAGATGCTGGAGCAGTGGAAGAATCGCTTGGCTAAACTTATCAGCCAGAGATATCCAAGGTTAGTCGAATCATAATATAGTGGCGGTTTTCGTTTCGAGAGGAAAGTGATGGGCGTAATTTTAATCCGGATGTGTTAAACCGATATATTAGTTTTGGGAGAGATGGCGCTTCAGATATTTAACGACTTTGTGAGCTGCAATAAAAGTATTACCATAATGCAGTTCTTTAATAGCAAATTAGAGCATGTTCATGTCTTTTTTTTTAATGAAATCGATCAAGAAATGGCTTAATTATCACAAAATAAAAAGTGACAACGCCGTCGCGCTCCCAAACACAACATGCTTCACGCACAACATGAATGCGAACTCACACGCAGCAGACAATACGAATGGTCACTCGACCAATCCCACCCCTCTTGGCCCCCGTGCAAATCATTTAGCGCACCGTAGGAGTACGGCTGATTGGCATTTTCGAAGTAAAATACGTGCAAAATCTTCTCCTAATTTCGTACACAGTTTCATTTAGGCATGTAAGGCAATTTGCGAATACATCAGCTCGTTTAACATCAATTTCTACATCCCGACCATTACGAATCTATAACGTTAAGTACCTATTGATATTGTAGATCATGACGCTATTTATCTATCCAGGAAAGTCAATTAAACCGAAAGCAGAAACGAAACAAAAATAAAAATGGGACTTTGACGTTTGATAGACAGGATGAATTTAATCAAGGCACAATTCCCATCTATAAAAGCAACTGCCCTGGTTCGTGTATAGCCAGTATAGTCAACATTTGATGCAGTGGGAAATGAAGAGTATGTGCTTTGACCATTATATATCGTTAGTTTCATAAATCAGCAGAATATTTTTAATTCGTTGAGTGAAACCATCGTAATCACAATTGCTTTGTAAAGTGTGACACATTTGCCATTGTTATGGCGTTGGTAGTAATGACGATAAGCTATCAACGCGATTAACACGATTTCCGGAAAATAAAGTCGGCCATGGACAATAGAGCCGTACGCCGTATATTGAACTGTGTGGACACAACAATAAAGCTGGTTCCGATTTGAATAGTATATTTAAAGGAGAATTGAATCGGCGTTCGACTTAATTTTTCGGAAATAGATTATATCTTGTTTATTGTCGACTTGATCCTAATCTGTCAGGAATACCTCATGATTTGTTGTTTTTCCTCTCACATATAGGTCGCTGCTAGTTCTGGATGATATCTGGATACCCAAGGTGGTAGCAGCGTTCGATGTTCACAGCACCATCCTTATTACGACCAGAGACAGTGGGGTGATGAGTCGCGTATCAGGTGGGATATTTCAACAGATATTTTCTTTGATATGCTGTACGATGTCAGCATACATTATTATTATTATTATGAAAGACGGGAGGGCGTTCCATGAAGCTTGTCGCTAGCGGCGAGCAGTCATTTTGCAACAGTCAGTGGAAGTGATTTTTATCCAATAAAAAACAAGTTTTTTTGGATGAGTCAGCGCTTACAAGGTTCATGAAACGCTTTTCCGGTCTCACTAAACGGAAATGTCAGATCAAAGTTATGGCATTTTTGGTGTTGCCAGAGCTAAAATATGTTGACAACACAAAACATGCAACAATTTTTATCTGACACTGCGCCACCAAAAAAGGCATAACTGTTGATTAACTGGGCACATTTTGATGGAATGATTCTTGTTTGTCTAGTAGAGAAATATCTTTTGGTGAAAATGGGTAAAATCTATTCTGAATATGACCAGTTTTCTAGATAATTTTATGTTTGGACACTGTTATAATTGACAGAGAGAGAGAGAGAGAGAGAGAGAGAGAGAGAGAGAGATTTGAAGAGATTGGCAGGTTTATCCAGTATAGTGATTTACCGAATCCAAATTTGAATGGTAGGCACTTTTTTTCAGGCGGAGACAAGGATGAACTGAACCTATCGGAAGGACTGTCCAAAGATCAATCCATTCAGGCGTTGGCCGATTGGACAGACATCCCTGTGGCCGATCTCCCTCCCGAGGCCGAGCGCATTCACGCATTCAGTTGCGGATCGCCGCTCGTCATCGCCATCGTCGGGGCTCTTCTCCGGGACTTCCCCGATCGCTGGCAGTTCTACGTGACGCAGATGGAGGCGAAGAAGCTCAAGGAATTGTCGTCTGATTCGAGCTACGAGTACCGAAGCGTCTATGATGCCATCGACATGAGCGTTGAGCAGCTCACTGATTCGCAGATGGAAGTATATTCGTGGTTTGCCATCTTTGATGAGGGCGCTAAGATTTCAAGTCAGGTTAGCTTCTTAATGTAACAATTATATCAGATAAACGACCCGTAACGTAAAAGATGAATATTAATTGCACAAGTCTAAGGCAAATCAGGTCCGACAGAGATACAACTAATTTTCTATTAATCATATTTCTTTTATGTTACAGGCCCAAAGTCTATATTTTGGTGATGGGAGTAGTCTTTCCTTATTTTAAGATTAAAAAAGATGACATGAGTTAACTGAATGACCCCGTTTACAATATCAAAATAAATCACCATATTTGCCTATTGAATCAATGATGTTTAATAATTGTTTATAGACTTTTACATCTTAACGGGTTTTTCACTTGGACGGATTGGAGGCACCCCTATATTGATGGCGTAAAGAGGACCGTGCCAATGCTGACTATTGGCAATGCGACCCTCATAATTACGCATTCACAATTGTCACAATCAAGCTAGTGGTGTCAGTCTCTTTCAATAATATTTGTCTCTTCCATTATAATTCTGCTTGGGTTTTCCATTGCTCGGGATGTACCGTAATATTTCGTTCCCAATCTTACATCATTACGTCGAAATGTTTAACCACACTTTAATCCTCACATTCCCAGATACTAGCGATGCTGGTGGAGTGTTCTAAACAGGAGATTGAGGATCGAATGCGAGGCATCACACAACGTTCCCTGGTCTGTACCGATTGGTCTGCTCCCGATGAATGTAGAGTCTACTGGCTGCACGACCTCCTTCATGATCATCTAGTCGCAAAGGGAGCTGCCAAGGACAAGGTAATGTTGCTCAAGTAACCGATGAAAACAATAATTTTACTTGCTTGCTTGAGCGAGGCATCATACAACTTTCACTGGGCTGTACCGATTGGTCTGCTCCTGGTGAATGTCGAGTCTACTGGCTGCACGATCTCCTCCATGACCATCTAGTCGGAACTGGAGCTGACAAGGACAAGGTAATTTTACCCAAGTAACCGATGAAAACAATTACTGCTCTTGTTTGCTTGTGTGAATAATGAACAAGTTTTCACGTTGATGAACATCAAAATATTTATTCCTTTGACTTCTCGATGTAATATCCAAGATTACTTGCGAGATGTTCCAACCAGTTCCACTGGTCTTGAATTTCATACGATTAAAGTAGGTTGATATACGGAAGTACCACTCATGCGACCCAAAGACTTGTGTTTTGCGATAACGTTGTACTATTACAGTGCCAGACCAATCGCTTTGTTTCAAATTCAGGCAGTTAAAGCAACGTTCCATCACGATAAATATTGAACCACGACATTGGATGTATACGTCGTATAAAGTATCCTTACGTAGAGCCATTATCTTTCTTTGCGAAATACCTAGGATACTTCTCAAGGATAATGTGACTGTGCGTAACTTGCAGACAGTACCACCCGATGTCATGGGTAATAATCATTTTTTTTTACATTTGTAAATCATTTAGCCACCTTCCGTCTGCAATGAGTTCCGATGTTTGCTGACCTTGTGCAAGTTCAAATCCTGTCGAAGAGACATCGTCCAGACTGCTTTGTATTTCCCTCCTTCATCGTCCGTCCATCGAAGAGCACTTCGGGTAGTCCAGCAAACCAGGGGTGGTTTTTACACCATCGAAACGTAAGAATACAGTGTTGATTATCCGAAGGCCATGACCAAAAAATGCCAAAGGTCATAGCTGCCAAAGTAAATGCACAGTAAGACTGTCTTTACGCGAATCCGTTAAATATAGCTGAACGGATTTATTGGAATGGTTTTATTTAATCCGTATTGAAGGAAAGATTGCTGTTCAACCATAAAGAGCTTGCAAGATTAAATCAAACTTCCTGATTATTATAGATGTTAATTCTTGCCACAGCATTGATATGATGCCTTCCTCAAAACATTCCAAGGGTTAAAAAGAAACATAAGTAACGTCCAGATACAAATGTACGATTGGAAGTGCATTTCGATGGCAAAATATTGCGGTGTTCAGTTCTCTTTTCCTTCTGTATTGCATTTTGTATGGTCGGCAGGCATCTCTTAGCTTTCAAAGCAGGTCATGTGCCGGCTTGAACGATACCAACCTGTTTTTAAAGGAGACTTGGATAAATACATAAGTAATTACTATGATGTTTAACTCACAGATAAAGAAAATCTGAATTAGAAACATATGAGTAAACGCACTTTCTCTAAGTAGGATTTATTGTTGCATTCAATGAGTCATCAAAATTGTATCTCACAGCTCGAACGCACAACCATTGACGCAATGTTTGAGACATGGAACAAATGGTAAAACAGCAAGACGGGCCAAACTTCTCCCAGGCGGCAACGAGGTGGCATCAATTGGATACGAAGGACTGCTTCAGGTGAAAAATATATTTGGATTAAAGTATTTCTATGTTGTGATTATATATATACATTTAGTGTTTCATATATGAGAAGGTAAATATCTTTTCTTAATGTAATTTGAATAAAGACAAAATGTATGTATCATGGAGCATATCATACCCACAACTTTAATCGACAAGTGATGTCGATGGATATTGTTTTTTTAATATTTTGTATCACTTTATTGACATAAAGGAATAAGTTATAACGAACATTGAGTAGTACATCAAACATGACATAAATATACAGAAATACAGACAAAATAAAATCTGTCCAGGGCAAAGCGTATTACTGCCAAGGCAGGACAATAAAACAAGATACATATAAAAGCAATGATATAAACCGAAATATTGTTTAATTAAACTATAATACATGTTTATCTACTAATTGTTTATGCAAACAAAAATTGTAGGTACATTTAGGATGAGTGTGTGTATAGTACATTTTATATTGTCGTTTACATCACTCACTTGTCATGATTATTATTGATGTTATCATTATTTTTACCATTATAATAATTATTGTTATTATTATTATTATTATTATCATTAATATTATTATTATTATTATTATTATTGTTCTTTGAATACTGGTGATTTCAAGAATTCCAATGTATGAAAATGTGAATGCCTATTGAATGTCTTTTTTTTTTCGTTCAAGACGTCATACAACTTCAGCAACATTCTTTTAGTTCTTTTCACCATTCGTGTTTTATAGGATGGATTACACATCCTTTTTACCCTCGTGACAGTGTGAATTTCTAAATCAACTTATCATCATAAGTAAGTAATACAAATTTAAAAAAAACATTTATAACTTTCTTCCTATGAAGATTGCTGACAAGAATTCAGGTGCCGTCCGGTTTTCCACATCTGCCCACACCGACAGTATCAGCGACCTTTCAATTAGTCCGGACGGGGCACTTCTGGCCACCTCCTGCACCGCCGACCGTTGTATCAATATCTGGAACGTCGCGAAGGACTGCAGCCAGTCACAGCGTCATGTGAAGAAATTATGCCAGGACAATACCAGAATAGTCTGCTGTACGTTTGTGCTTGTTAGGAAGGAGCTGATGCTTGTATCTGCAGATGATTCAGGTTGCCTGAAAGTATGATTTCCTAATTTTCTAGAGGCAAATCAAGTGTCTGTTGATGTTTTAGAGCTTTTGAATACGTGAGGTCTGTTCTTAAACTTTCTTAAATTTTCTTAAATTTGCCACTTCTTTTTTTTTCTTTCAAATTAAACAGTATAGTGACACTTCCATATGGTAATATCTTTGGATCGAGCATTGGACCAGTTTTTATCGCATTTCACACGGTGTTCAAATTCGTTCAAGTGGGTGGAGGTCATTTCCTAAATAAACGGAAATCTGAGAAGGCCTAATGGGGGTTATCGCACTCAGAAACATGGTCCAATCGTTCGCAAAAAAAATCATTCAATTTTTGTGAAACATTGAAAACAAATTAACAAAAACGTACATCATAGTAAACAGAACCATTATTGAGGCCAATTCTTTTGTAGTTTATCGGGAATTTCGTACTTTTCTGTGACTATTTTAACCTTCAACTCATATATGTATTCAAATAATTGTTTGTACCTTGACTAAAAGCCCCTACACTCTATTTTTATCAATCGTTTACTCTCATGGCAGGTATGGGATGGAAGTTTCATGTTGAAGCACTCCGTTCAAGCTCACGATTCAACCGTCATCGCATGTAGTCCCTGTCATAATGAAGGCACCATTCTGACTTGTGCGAAGAGAGACGACAGAGCAATGGTACGATAAGCCTTCCTCGTTGTGTCAAGTTGAATCAGTTTACCTGGGCGGTGTTTCACCAAGATAAGAAAGAATTTAAGAACGACTTTAAGATCGACTGTATGCGCGTACTATATAATTATGAATTATTACGCACAAGAATTGATACCAGTCGATCTTAAAGTCGTCCTTAAAGTCTTTCTTATCTTGGTGAAACACCGCCCAGGTACAGTCAAACCTGCTTGAGTGACCACCTGTATATAAACACCACCTGTACAGAAAAACCACATTTCTTGACTCCCTTGGAAGAAATGTACATGAACCTACCTAAAGAGACCACCTGCTCATAAAGACTACTTTCCGTCTCCCTCTGTTGGTCCTTATAGACAGGTTTGACGATATCATTTCAGCAGGGGTCCATTTTTTGCTGGTTTAAGCGATCCAACCCCCTTAAACATTGTACTTTTTAACACTTGAGAAACGAAGATTCTTTTTCTTTAGTGCTTGTCATGTCGGAGACGCGTGAAAGAATTTCCTCCTTTGTCACGCCATTTCAAGAATTCACAAAAGCATTTCCCTATCCCTCTAAAATTAATGATCCCACATCCTACTTTTCGTATACCATTATTCAGGGAATTTCGATGATTATGTTTTGTGACCGCAATGTTCACTATGTAGGATGCATGACCTGTATGTATATGCTGTTGCTTTTTTTTTTTTGCTTTTCAAGCAAAATCAATAATTGTTTTGGAGGAAATTGGGAAAGATGACTTAAATATTCACTTTTTTTTCAAACAACTAATTGAAATTAACAGAAAAAAGGTATGATTGACAGAATTTCACAGAGACCGGTAAAATTATAAAGTGGTAAAAAATACATTAAGAAAACTTTACAAGATGGCTGGAAAATCCCCCATACAATTTTTTACTTTACAAAGGTGTTTTCAGTATCATCGGGTGAACGCAAATGTGAAATTCAGCATTCGGACGATGTTTTAGATGCAGCTTTCGTCAGCAATGGCATGATCGTAACAACGACGGGCTTTGAAGTTCAGGTCTCGAACAGCAGCAATGGACGTCGGATATGCACATGGTCAGGCAATACTGAGCATGAGTTCTTCGAGAAATTGACCTGTTGTTCCGGATCTGATGGGCATCTGATCGCCGTTACTGGTCGCGGGGGAACGATTACGGTAAAAACTTTTATTCAAACTTTCAGTTTTTTTTATTCCTCAAATGCCATTTTCGAATGCTGTATACTGTAATATATTAGTCAAAGTATGATAAAGTAAGGATGTACTACTAGTATCCCAAACGTTAAATGGGGGGACGAACATATTTCACAATTTAAAAAAAAATGGTACATATAGTCATGCCCCGGCACGCCTCTTTTAACTTTTTAAACTGTCAAACGGAGATAACATTGATTCTATTTTATAGAGGAAAAATATATTTCATTCTCTTTAAGGCTTTTTGACAGTTAGATATACTCAATATATCTGCTGGCAATTCCTTGATTGATTAAAAAATATGCATTTGCTTTTATAGCCCTTTCTCTGGTTCTCTCGTTTGTCGCCAAAGTTTGTAAATTCTTTATCGTAACTTATCAAATTCAAAGAAATACGTATTGTCATATATTTCTCATATAACAACTTGCTGTATTTTGAAGTCATATATTTGTGTTTATTGCATTCGTAATTAGTTCATAACTTCCAGATGTATTTCCATGTTATTATTTACATGTTGTATATAACACGATATAAACTATTTCCGTAAGGTATTCAGCCGTGCGGTCATGAATAGCTTCACAAAGCACCATTGAATTGGCGTTCGACTTAATTTTACGGAAATAGTTTATATCGTGTTTTAAATCTTCCAGGTTTTGAGGATGGGCGCGACATTCCAAATAACACGAAACCTGTCAGTATTTTGCCGTCTAAAAACCGGAGGTCTCTGCCGAGATCTAAATCACACATCCATATCTGCAGTAAAAGGAGGAAAAGGAAGCAAAGAATCTATTTTCCTCACCACCACACATGAATGCGGTCTTATCATGGTAAGAATGCTTTATGGTTATCTTTCTCGTACTGTTGATTTCAACATTATTAGAACATTTCTTCCANGGGGGGTTGAATCAACCCCCCTCGGCTATAGAAGACCAAAAAAAGCCCGGCTATATTAGGGTTAAGCCTTTTTGACAGCTAGATATACTCAACGTATCTGCTGGCAATTCCTTTATTGATTAAAAAATATGCATTAGCTTTTATTGCCCTTTCTCTGGTTCTCTCGTTTGTCGCCAAAGTTTGTAAATTCTTTATCGTAACTTATCAAATTCAAAGAAATACGTATTGTCATATATTTCTCATATAACAACTTGCTGTATTTTGAAGTCATATATTTGTGTTTATTGCATTCGTAATTAGTTCATAACTTCCAGATGTATTTCCATGTTATTATTTACATGTTGTATATAACACGATATAAACTATTTCCGTAAGGTATTCAGCCGTGCGGTCATGAATAGCTTCACAAAGCACCATTGAATTGGCGTTCGACTTAATTTTACGGAAATAGTTTATATCGTGTTTTAAATCTTCCAGGTTTTGAGGATGGGCGCGACATTCCAAATAACACGAAACCTGTCAGTATTTTGCCGTCTAAAAACCGGAGGTCTCTGCCGAGATCTAAATCACACATCCATATCTGCAGTAAAAGGAGGAAAAGGAAGCAAAGAATCTATTTTCCTCACCACCACACATGAATGCGGTCTTATCATGGTAAGAATGCTTTATGGTTATCTTTCTCGTACTGTTGATTTCAACACTAGCTTTTAGCACATTTCTTCCAGGAGGATTGGCTACTACAATTGCATGTACTTTGCTCTAGCCTAGGAAGAAAGCAATGGCGGCTCGAAAAATTTGTTTGTTTGTTTGTTTGTTTGTTATTTTTTAGCTGAGTTGTTTTTTTGTGTTTTTTCCAAATTGTTCCATCGTGGTCGGGCTGAAGAAAAGATTTGTCAAGTGTACTGGAGCGATTTCTGTATCTGTAACTGTATCTGTCCATGACGAACAATCACCAACATCTGGTAATCGCGTACATAGGGTTGGGGGTCGAGGATTAACACTTTAGTTTTGGAAATGCGCTTTGGAGACTAGAGTTTCTAGATCGGCTATTGTTTTTTTTTATTATTATTTATGTAAAACTATGATATCGGATGGATAAGGACTATTGATGTATACAGAAATGTGTTTGTTGAAGGAAAAAAATAAATGTTATTTTGAATTGAATTGAATTGAAAAAGGCATGGCATTTCTCAAGATTTCAAAGGGATATTCTAAATGTAACTTGATGAAATAAATTCTTTTTAAAGGAACTGCATGACTTTTCATTTTTCGAGAAAACGAAATATTTTGAATAGTAGTCATCATCATCGCTGAAAAGCACTATATAACATGAGTCTAATTCCCCTCCACTTCTCTCTCTCTCTCTCTCTCTCTCTCTCTCGCTCTCTATCTATCTTTCTATCTCCTCTCACCTTCTCACTGTTAGGTGTGGAGGATAGTGAAGCAAGACCCTCCTCTCACTCTATGCCACTCCCTCTGGGATGCATCCTTCCATCCCAATGGAGAACTCAACTGTCTTGTTGGTTCCGAGAATGCTGATTCTAAACAAGTTGTGGTAAGTCGGTCTTCGTACAACTATCGTTGGTCGCTTGTGTATATGAAATTATTGCGATCTTCTTATGGCACTCCGAGTTGTTCGACGCGAGAAAAAAATATCCATCGATCGATTCTCGACAAATCTACTTTTGTTTTAGGTTCACAGTTGTGCAATGTTCTTTGTTCATTATCGTTTGATGTAATAGCCCTTTTCAATTTTTTTTTTAATATTTGTGCAAATAGGATCTATAGGTTAGCTATAGGCGCTTAGCCTTAGGGCAGAGGGATGGCGCCCCGGTAAAAATTAGGGGGGGGAAATAAAGTAATGGGGATGAAAAAATGTGGATGATATATATATTTTTGCTTGACAGCCCATCGACGGGAAACTCGGCGGGGGAATTTTATGTAGAAAATTGTAAATTGTTTTATTGTTTGCTTGTTTTTGCTTGTTAAAAGGTTTGACCCCCCCCCCCCCCCCGCTTTCAAGTGCAATCCCGTTTCGTTACTGTAAGATAGCTTTTACACATTGTGATGCGATAGAAAATTACTTGTCGAGTAATTTTCTATCGCATCACTACAATGCAAGCTGAGTTATGTGAAGTAAATTCATAGCGTTTACATGATGTGTGCCTAGCTTATTTAACGATAGTCAGAGGGTCCGTTATCTCACTGTTTTCTTCGTTATTCTAAATCATAATTTTGCGTGAACTATTTACATGATACATCCGCAAAAACATTATATGAATTATTCTTGCATTTGTTCTTTATTCAAGATGCTGACTAAATCCAACGAAAGAAACTTCGGTTCATCTACCAGAATACTAAAGGCTGGCGATGGAATCAATATCAATGCTATAGACATCAATCATGTACCGGGACAGGCTGGTGTTTTCACAGATGAAGGAATACATGTAAGTATTTTCAATTTTAATTTAAAAGGCTGGATGCAGCAATATATAAATTTCAAGGCATACATTGCTGACAGGATTAATGAACCGCTCATTTTTTCGGCGACCAAAGGTTTTCCAAAAACAGTGAAGAATCCGCAATATTCGTGTCGACGATAAGTACATATGTATTATATCATCCCGGCAACACATATTTATTCCCTTCTCTCAGGAAATTGCGTTGGTATTTTGGTTAATTCATTGAGTATGTTTAGCTATATCGCATTGTATCTGGTATTGAATACATCAGTGGAAGTGATCTTAATTATATTAATTCTGTCAGGTATGATAGCCGTTTATGTCATGAATTTCAACCATACAATCGGATTATGTTTTTTTTAATATAACGTAATCCTGTTCCGCAATGCAAGGAGGCATTAGGATTGGTTCCAAATTTACGAATAATGATGATAACAGATGCAATTTGAAGTGCGCTAAATATCCTTCTGGATGCTCAAGGCGCAGTAGAGAATAGAGTGCAGTCAATGAAAGTTTGATGGAAAGGTAAAAGAAAGAATTGCTGCTTCAGTTGCATTTATGAATAACAGGCATTGAAAAGCTAAGTCATAAGATACTGTTTCAATTTATCGGCAATTTCTTATGATTGGTGGGAGCATGTTCCTAATGTTTGGGCGCGCAAATTTGTAATTTGCAAATTTGTAATTTATCACGATCAACCCTATTTTCAATGTGTGTTTCGTACAGGTTCTGAAGCTTCCAAAACCAGGGAAGCACCGTGGCAAATCAGGTAACGACTGCCAGGTGTTTAACCCATCGGAGACCAAGCTCTTACTGGCCAGAGTCATCGGCATCAAACGGGAACTTCTGACCGTCTCCACTGGCTCGGGGATAAGTATAGAGGTATGAAAAAAGATGAAAGTTATCGGAGTATTGGGGCAGTCACGCCTACAGGATGATCCCACCCTGCTGCCAAACGGGATTATCTTAAATTCGACCTAACTATGAGCTATAAATGAATGATTAAGCAGTGAAATTGTAGCATTGAGATTGAGAAAAACAAATTTCAAACATTGAATTGCAAATGGAGTAAGACAGGAATGGTTACCATTATATTGAAGCGGTTTTAGAAAAGGGTGGGAGTGGTCCTTTGGTGTGTCTGCCCTATGAGAAAGTGTCAGGAATTTCTATAGCGTATTTTCAAATCTACTGTGCTTTTAAAGAAATAGCTTCTCTTTCTCTCATTGTATGTATGACCCTAGGCAACTTTTCTTACCAGACAGGTGTCCTTTAATATATGTCACCCATTTGTCAATCGTTACACTAATATGAACACTCACATATTCCTTCCGCATATTATGACTACGGTATTACACGCTTACCCATTCATATTTATTATCACACACTATCATTACTCATTTAATCTTATTCGTCAAATATTTGTTGCCCATTCTACATTGATCAACGTCTTGTGCTTCGTCTGCGATTCCACTGATTAATTCTTCATTCATTTGACAATCATATATCATCCACTCGTCAGCCGGTTCCAGTTCGCACACATTCGATAGGTATTCGTCATCCGTCCGACAAGAATTGATCATCCGTTCGTCACCCAATTCGCATACAAAACAGCTGATACCCATCTGCCCATTCGTCACCCTTTTGACATACAGTCGTCATTCAACTCATGCATATTATACACGCATTCGTCACCCATTTGACATAAAGTCATCATCTAATTCGTACATATTATATACACATTCGTCACCCATTTTAACAAACAGTAATTATTCATCTGTTACCAAATTTGCACACATCTGACAGCTTTTATGTCACATATTGCACTATTATTTATCGTCCATTTGACACCCGATTTGACAAACATTTATGAATCCGTTTGTCACCCAATTCCAGCCTTTTGGAAATCCACTCGTCACCCATTTGACAAATATTCATGAGCCATTCGTCATCCCACTCATACACAATTCATAAACATTCGCAATCCATTTGATAAACTAAACCTTTTGAACCATTTGCCTTCCCAATTACGACAAATTGAATAAACAGAATCCTTCAAGTACCATCTGAAAGCACATCTGTTTTCACCTGATTAACTACTTTATGACTTATATTGTACTGTGCCACAGTAAAGTTGTTCAGGGGATTCTCAAAAGATGTTTGTTACTTTCTATCTTCTTCATATTTTCACAATCTGTTTCTTTGTTTGTCCTTGTTTCTAAAGCACCATGAGCACCGTATGGAGGACCTGTGCGCTATATAAGTAGCCACCATTATTATTATCATCATCGGTTCGTCATCTGATTTACACACATTTAATACACAGTCATCATTCATTTGATAAACATTCATCATCCGTTCATCATTAGATTCACACAATTCGTTCGTCAACTGTTGCTCACGCATTTGATACCTATTCATCACCAATATGACAAACATTATGCTCTATTCGTCATCCGATTCACATACATTTTATTGCCATTCGTCACCCATGTTGATATACATTTATAGCCTATTATTTACCTGTTTCTGCACAAAGTTGATACCCATTAGTTTATATATCTCTCTTTAATCTACACTTCTTCACGATGTTTAGTTTTACCTTTACTAATTCATGAAGCTCTGGTCAACGGAAAAACAGCCATCGGTGGTGTATAGCAGGCCCGTCATAACAACGCATCAGGGGCTATCAGCTGACTTGTCACCTGACCAAACAAATCTCGTAGTTGGCTGCTCAGATGGAACGGCTCTTTTGTTCAAGGTTTGTTACACTTAAATTAGGTCATGATGTTTTTTGGCGGATAAAAACGTAAAATATGGGAATAATTACTTAACGTAGATAAATATCACTGAAGAGGAATACGCGAGATGAAACAAAACAAGTCTCTGAGGATGATTAGAAACATATTTTGGTAGCCAATCAGGCAATTTGTATGCATTTCAAGTGTTATTTATTTGTTTATGTTATATTTGTACCAATTATTGTAATGTATATATTGTGCATCAGGGCTCCCTGGTAGAGCAGGCCTACACGGCTTGAATGGGACTACCCTGCTTTTTTAATATATAAAAATTTAAAAAAGCAGGTAGGCTTGCATCCGTTCTTGTATAGGTTTTCTAAGAGTCAAATCCACGCTGCCGTTTTAAAACCACTTTGTGGACTTGTAATTGTAATGTGTTTTTCCGCCAAATATCGAGCTTTGTGTTAAAAATGAAACCCCGTTTAACGCCTGAAGTTTCATCTGTAATGTATTTGATGTATCCGCGATTAGTGTGCGATTTAATCCTGACCATAATAATTAACTATGTTGAAGTTGAATTTGAAGTGTGGGTTTTCCCCGGTAATATCCTGAAGCTTTATGTACTAATTGAAACATTACAGCAGTAAACAATTTCTTTGATATCCAGCTGTCTGATGGAAGACTACTTGACGAAGAGCCAACACATCTGAAAGGCCCAGCTAGTCGCGTCAGTCAGAGTCTATTTTCAGCTGATGGAAAACTCTTGCTACTCGCAGGCTGGAAACACTTAAAGGTGAAACATGTATTTCTGTGATTAAAACTTCAATTTGGACGATTTAACCGTTTAATCGACCTAAATTTGGACAGAATTC
>BQKZ01005993.1:0-10190 GCA_036244855.1 Temnopleurus reevesii | reverse complement strand
CACCACCATTATCATCATAATCCTCATCATCATCAAAATCATCATCATCGTAATCTTCCTCCTCCCTCCTCCTGACCATCATCATCATCGCCATCCCATTATTATCACCATCATCATGACAATCACCATCATCATAATCATCATCATCATCATCATCATCTTCCTCCTCCCTCCTCCTCCTGACCATCATCATCATCGCCATCCCATTATCATCATCATCACCATCATCATCATTATCATCATCATCATCATCATCATCACCATCATGACCTTCATCATCATCATCATCATCATCATCATCATCATCCTAACCATAACAACATGAGCAGTATTATCGTCAACATCATCAATAACATCATCATCATCATCATCATCATCATAGCAACATGAGCAGTATCATCTTCACCACAACCACCACCATAATCTTTATCATCATCATCATCTTCATCATCGTCATCAACAACAATATAAAGATCAGAATATCACATGACCATCAACATCACCATAATCCTGATCACCTCTTTTACCATTATCATCATCACCTTATATCTCGTTATCTTTCTCACTCTCCCTCTCTTCGTCTTTCTCGTTATCTGCCACTATTCATTGTATCTCACTTAAAACCCAAGTATAGTTTTGGTAAATATGATGAAATGTGAATTTGGGGATGTTTATCATGACATGTAATTCTTATACACATTTTGAGACCATAGAATTTTTTACGAACTGATTCTTTTGAAAATTTGAATTTTACCGTTAAATCATATTTAGCGCCCTCTCTTGGGTATAACATTATTTTGCTTGTTATCGGGCATATACAAAGTTATTCCCGAGATTTGACAATATAATGATATAGAGATATACACAACAAGTAAATTCTGAATTTTCATCCAATTCCGAGCATGGGAAGTTGTCCTTTATCAAGAAAGAAAATATTTAATTAGTGTCGTGAAGCACGACACTAACAAAAATATTCGCTTTTACCAAAAATGTACTTGGTCTTTAATCCTTCCAATGTTGTTATGTTCCAATCGTTTTTTAACCATTCATCATGTTCCTCCTTATAAGGCCCCAGTCACATAGAACTCGGGAAGCAACACGATTCAACACGACTCTATGTTAATTCACAGTTAACTGGCTCAGAACAAAGAGTCGTGTTGAACTGCGTTGCTTCCGGGGGCCCTATGTGACCAGGGAGGTGGTTCACCAAGTCGTTGTTAGAGTTACGCACGACTTTACGTTTGACTGGTATCAGTTCTTGCGCGGGATGCGCGTAATAATGTGAACCATTGCGCACAAGAAGGGATACCAGTCGGACGTAAAGTTGTGCGTAAAGTCTTTCTTATCTTGGTGAAACACCTCCCCGTTTCTCTCTTTTAAATACCACATGGAGCCTGTGGTGATACGAGATTACAAGCGATATGAGCCATGCTAGCTTCCACCCTTCAAAAGGAAAATATCGTGTAGAACTTGATTGATCCGCTGAAAAGGTTTGAATGGGGTAGTTGTTGATTTTTTCTCCACTTGCTACAGTTTCTCACTTTCGCAATTAGACAAAAGACTCTTCATTCTGCATGGTTTAGTTTTTTAAACATTTATTCACAAACATATACACGATCAATTATCAACACTCGTCACGTGACATATCACAAGACAATTTGAATTGGAATTCTTGGAGTTCTGTGCATGCCTCCGTATAGTGCTTTCGAAATCGCTGGACGGAGGCTTGTATACTGTAGAAAACGTGAGCGCATTTGATTTGCGCATTAATGACAACTGCGCAACCGATCTGCACATCTTTAAATGCGCACATCATATGCGTACTCGTATTTAACCGTCCACAAACCCCTTTCCACCAATTTTGAAAACCCATGTGGTGAATAGGATAGAAAATAGTCGAAATATCAAAATATTTGTTTGGTTTAGTACGTCTTCTTTTTCGGACATGACATGAAAATGTCGTGTGAGGCACAACTGAATTGATTACATCAAAAACTTTCAAACATGTATGTTTTCAGAAATTATCGTTTTTTCGTTCATGTCATATAGTCGGAGTACCCGGAATGAAAGACTATGGACTTGTAACATGAAAGATGCAATCAAACTTATGACTAATATTAATCGTAGGTCTATGTGAACCACAGAGATACGATTAATGTTCGATGTATCGTATCTCTTTTGTTACAATCCCTATATATGTTGCCGGTTGATGCATAGACAAATGTGATTGGTTAATGATCTCTATTCAATACAGAGTGTACACCATGTCGTTCCACTTAATAATTTAGAGCAATATCAAAATATTAGATTACAGAAGCTGCGTAGACTCAAGGCCAGGTGTTTACTTCATCATCATGGCGACGAATTCTGTGGAGACAAAAGGGGAAAATGAAAAGAAACATAGTAATGATTTAAAAGAAAATAACGAACAGTTACATTTCAAAGCTGTAATGATCAATCATTAACATATTGAGGGAATTGCTATGTCCAAAGGGCAGTCTCGTATAATCATAGACCCCCCCCCCCTTCCCCGATATATTACAGTTTTATGAAAACGGTGTTAAATTATGCATTCTTCGAAGCAAAAAAATCAAAGTTGTTATCCTTTGTATACTAAGTAGCTGATCAAGGTACTTTGGAACCTATAAGAAAGCATTTAGCAGTTTTAAATATTGGAAAAAACTAGTATAGAATTCTTTACGATACCCATTTTTAAGAGTGTATATTAGAATAACAATAATACATTACATTTATTATCATATTCTACAGACGGATTACCCTGATGTAACGACCTGAAAGTGTTAAGGCTTGGGCACACCAAACACGGCACGGCATCACGGCACGGTATTTACGCGCTATCTTGGTTGTTATTGGCCAGCGCGCTCCTCCGCGCAAAGGATGTACAAAATGTATAACAATTGACCAATCACAGGGGAGATAGCGCGTAAAAACAGTGCCGTGATGCCGTCCCGTGTTTGGTGTGCCCGAGCCTTTACTATGTTCAATGTCTGATAATAACAAGCGTGACTAATCCTTGACTCCTTTTATAGATTCGTCAATGGATTCGTCATCAATCGCATGGATTCGTCATCTATCGCAGGAATTCATCATTAATCGCATGGATTCGTCATCCATCGCTTGGATTCGTCACCCATCGCCTGGAAACTCACCTTCGTAGTTGACTGTGCCATCGTTGTCAGTGTCGGCCTCCTTGATGAGGGCATCGACATCCTTGTCGCTCAGCTTCTCACCGAAGTCGGCGAAGACCTGCTTTACCTCAGCATGGCTATGATAGTAGTAATGATCATGATAATAATAATAATAATATTAATAATGATATTGATGATAATAATGATAATAATAATGAAATCAATAATAATGATGATAATAATATTATTAACAATAATAACGATAATAATAATAATAATAATAATGATAGTAAAATCCTTATGCTAATAATGATGATAATAATGATTATAACGGTAATATTAATAGTAATAATAATAATAATAAACAAATAATAACAGTTATAATAATAACAATCATAATAACACAGTACAAATGATTTCCGAAAAATAAAGTGTGTTATAGATAATAGACCAGTACGCCGTGTATTGAACTGTACGTACACAACAATCACAAGCCGGTTCCGATCTGAATAGCATTACAAAGGACCATTGAATTGGCGTTCGACTTAATTTTTCGGAAATAGATTATATTGTTGTTAATAATGATAATGATAATAATAATAAATATACATTATAATTTTATTGTATTTTATTTCCTTCTCCAATCTCTAATTCTCCTCTTTTAATAACATTTATTAGGCGCTTAATAAGCTATGTGCATATTTTGTTTGCTTATTTGTTTGTATGTTTCTTTGGATGTCTGATTGTTTGTTTTGTTTGTTTCTTTGTTTGTCAGTATGTTTTATTTGCTAATTTGTTTCTTTGTTTTGTTTTGCTTACTTATTTGCTTGTTTTGTTTGCTTATTTGTTTTTGTATGTTTTGTTTGTTTATCTGTTTGTATGTATGTTTGTTTACCTCAATGATCCACTATTGTCCTTATCCATAGCCTTGAAGGCAGCTTTGAGCTCCTCATCTAAGGCCTTTAGGGCTTTCAGGTCTGTTTGTTTTGTTTGTTTGTTTGCTTGTTTGTTTAGTTGCTTATTTGTTTCTTTGTTCCGTTTTCTCATTTGTTTGTTTGCTTATTTGTTTGTATATTATGTTTGTATATTTTGCTTGCTTATTTGTTTGAATGTTTGTATGTTTTGTTTGTATGTTTGTTTACCTCAATGACCCACTGTTGTCATTATCCATAGCTTTGAAGGCGGCTTTGAGCTCCTCCCCAAGGGCGTTCAGGCTTGTTTGTTTGTTTTGTTTGCTTATTTGTTGGTATTTTTGTTTGCTTATTTGTTTCTTTGTTTCGTTTGCTCATTTGTTTGATTGAATGTTTTGTTTGCTTATTTGTTTGTTTGTATGTTTGTATGTTTGTATGTTTGTTTGTATGTTTGTTTACCTCAATGATCCACTGTTGTCCTTATCCATGGCCTTAAAGTCAGCTTTGAGTTCTTCCTCAAGGGCCTTTAGGGCTTTCAGGTTTGTTTGTTTGTTTTGTTTGCTTATTTGTTTATTTGTTCTGTTTGCTCATTTGTTTGTTTGAATGTTTTGTTTGTTTTATTTGCTTATTTGTTTGTATGTTTGTTTACCTCAATGATCCACTGTTGTCCTTATCCATGGCCTTGAATGCAGCTTTGAGCTCCTCCTCAAGGGCTTTCAGGTTTGTTTGTTTGTTTTGTTTGCTTATTTGTTTGTTTGAATGGTTTTGTTTATCTATTTGTTTGTATGTTTGTGTGTTTGTTTGTATGTTTGTTTACCTCAATGATCCACTGTTGTCCTTATCCATGGCCTTAAAGTCAGCTTTGAGTTCTTCCTCAAGGGCTTTCAGGTTTTTTTTTTTTTTGTTTGCTTATTTGTTTGTTTGAATGTTTTGTTTATTTATTTGTTTGTATGTTTTACTTGCTTATTGGTTTGTATGTTTGTTTGTATGTTTGTTTGTATCTTTGTTTGTATGTTTGTTTACCTCAATGATCCACTGTTGTTCTTATCCATGTCCTTGAAGGCGGCTTTGAGCTCCTCCTCAAAAGCCTTTAGAGCTTTCAGGTTTGTTTGATTGTTTGTTTGTTTACTTACTTGTTTGTATTGCTTGTTTATTTGATTGTATGTATTGTTTGCTTATTTGTTTGTACATTGTTTTTGTTTATCTGTGCGTATATTTTTTGCTTATTTGTTTGTGTGTTTTGTTTGCTTATTTATTTGTATATTGTGTTTTGCTTATTTGTTTGTTTGTTTGTTTGTTTACCTCAATGATCCACTGTTGTCCTTATCCATAGCCTTGAAGGCAGCTTTGAGCTCCTCCTCGAGGGCTTTCAGGGCCTTCAGGACCACAATCACAAACTCTTCGAAGTTAACGGTTCCATTTCCTAAAAGTAGGAGAAATAAAATGTAATTGCTTTTACATCTACTTTGAAGCAAAATAAACATTTGAATAGAAACACGAGAAACGGTGAACGAAAGGGTGGACCAATGATTTAATTGATTGAATCCTTGATTCAACTGAATGATTTTCTTTTTTCAATTTTGAGTTCTGCTTCTTGCACAGTATTTTGGTTGCAGAACCTCTCACAGCTCGATGTGTGAGTATAAACGTGTGTGTGTGTGGGGGGGGGGGGGGGGGGGGGGGGGGGAAAAAAAAAAAAAAAAAAAAAAAAAAAGAAAAAAAAAAAAAAAAAAAAAAAAAAAAAAGATATAATTTAGTGGTGGGGGGGGGGGGGGGGGGGGGGGGGGTGAGTGGATGTGAATGAATGAAGACACGAATGAACGAATGGAAGGATGATTCGATGAATGATTGCTTGTAACAAACAAAATAATAATGATAATAACTTTATCTTTTTTTTACCCAGGGTAACCACTTTCAGGCTGTGACTGTTCTTCCGGGGGTCCCTGCATAGCATATAACTTACCATCAAGATCGACGAGCTTGATGTAATCTTTCAGCTCTGCCTCAGGTACGGTGTATCCGACTGATTTGAGGACCTCTCCGAGCTCGGTGTGGGGTGTACGTTCGTGTGTGTGTGCGTGTGTGTGTGTTCGTTTATGTGTGCACATGTGTGTGAATGTGTATATGTGTGTGGGTGTGGGTGTGCATGTGTATAGATGTAATCATGTGTATGTGTATGTGTGTTTATAAATATGTATGTGGGGATGTCTGAGTGAATGAATGAATGAATGAATGAACGAATGAATATAATGGTGAATGGTGAAAGTACTGGACTTACCATCAAGATCGACGAGCTTGATGTAATCTTTGAGCTCTGCTTCGGGTACGGTGTAGCCGACTGATTTGAGGACCTCTCCCAGCTCGGTGTGTGTGATAGTGCCATCACCATTCTGGTCGAAAACGGCAAAAGCCTCCTTGAATCCTAAAAAATGGAAAATAAAAAGCATACTCTTTTTTACATTCTGTCCGTACAAATATTATAGAGAAGCACGATAATTACATAATCATCCCATCAAACATTACTTACAGAAATAAAATAACGAACGGGAATACTTTAGGATTTGCGCCTGAAGGGGGAGGTCGGCTGACTTTTTCCCCCCCCCCCCCCTCCCCCACCCCTCCCCTCGTCCCTCAAGCCCCTGGCAAGCAGAAAAAACAGCATCTACGATTTTACCCCTCTTGAGGAACTCATAAGTACAAAACAACAAGGAAGGTATATACTAAACTATATGTTTAGAGGCCGATTCGACGAATGTTAGCCCCTAACAATGTAATACTATTAATGAACGGCTTTTACACAGCGCTTATCAATTCACGACAAGTATGAACATTTATTTCCAAGTAAATTGCAATTAATTTAGTTTACAGCTGTTTTTTTCTGGTACTGGATAAACAGAACATTTGATTCAATGTTAAGCCCTGGTCACATAAGGCCCCGGAAGCAACACGATTCACCCCGACTCGTTGTTCTGAGGCAGTTAACTGTGAATTAACAAAGAGTCGGGTTGAATCGTGTTGCTTCCGGTGTCCTATGTGACCGGGGCATTAAATGCATGCAATTATTGCGGGTGGTGTAATAGGGCCTGTAACATAAACAAATACGATCATTAATCTTACAATAAATGTTAATCATAAATCTACGGCAAAATGGAATAGATAGATTACTTACTGCCACGCTGTTGTTCTGTAAGTTTGTCAGCCTGTAAGGAAAAGAGGAAAAAATAGCGAAATGAAAAAAGAAAATTGAAATAAAAAAATTATAAACAACTGAATAGAAAAATAAATTAACAAATGATAAAACCAAATAGTTATACTCACTGGAAGCAGAATGGACAAAGCCTAGTCTGCCAGAACAGACCCTTGGGTTTCGTTGTGCGCACACACAGAGAGTGATACAGGGTATGCATTGTGTGTCTGCACGCTCTCCCCTAGACTGAGGGTAGAACAATGCTGTATGTGTGTGATGTAGTCACACAATATGCACACCCTGTATCGTGATCTGCGCATGCACACACCGAAAGTCAAGGGTATGTGCTTGCAAACTAGACAAAGCCCTAGATCAAGTCAAACGACTTAACTAAAGCCTTCAAATTAGTTTCACAAAAGAAATTCTCAGGTGCGTCTCTGTTTCAACATTTTCCACAGAATAAGAGGGGTTGAATTTTTTTTTCATCTAACAATCGCTAATGTTTAAATAGAGGTTGTTCTAATGCATGTGTCCCTTCTGCTCACAGTGACTGTGTGACCTTTGTCCCTCCATGTCTGTCCTCATTTCAACGACCTATGACGTCATGTCTGATACTCATATCTATGACGTTTATAATGGGGTTTTTACTATCAATAATTTATAGACATGTCTAGTCAGTTATTTCTACCAAACCTTTAAGACTTTATCAGTAATAAGGAATGTAAATCGTTATATCGGATTGTTTGTCAAAGTGCTTAGAAGGTGTTTACCCACTGAATTAGTCACTGTAATCTTGCTCTTTCTTTCACATGCAGTATTTGAACGACGAATGGGGGAGTGGGAGGGGCTGGACTCCTAATCTTAAGGAGAACCACTATATCTTGGACGTGTGTGACAAAACAATGACTTTTTGGTATATACTTTTGTATTATGGTAGGAAGCATTTCATTTTCTTGATATTCAACTTAATATTATTATTATAATGGTTTGTTTCAACCGTAATGTGATCATTTCAAGTATTTATCTTTGACTTATTTACAAATTATAATTATTCATGTATATTGATTGTATGTATATTTTGAGTTATCTTTAATTTACGGATAATAGAATCAAACTAAATCAAATCAATATTCATGAAGGCTTGGTCACTGGCTTCAAAATGAGTTGTGCATCATCACGACTGGTCATCACATGTTACATCAATGGGCATGGATTCTCTGCGACATGTATGTAAAGCCCCGGTCACATAGGACCCCGGAAGCAACACGATTCACCCCGACTCGTTGTTCTGAGGCAGTTAGCTGTGTATGTCACACACACACGCACATGCACACACACACACACACACACACACACACACACACACACACACACACACACACACACACACACACGAAGCAAAATACCTGTCCCTAGAACTGTAACTTGACGGTCAGCTATGAAGATTAACAGTTAATTTCGAAGGTAATTAATGACTCTTTATAAGTATTGAAGCTCCCATATCAATGGTAGGGGCGCAATGTATGTAAAATGTAACTATTCATGTGACGCTCTGCTAGCTATTTCCTTTTGTCTCAATTAAGTATTGGGTGCATAGTTCCTCAATCCCATGATTATGACAACTTGCTAATATTAGTAGTTATTGATTAATCCAGCCACTTTGCCATACTCATTAATTAATGTTTATCAACGTGATGTGGGTAAAAAATTAACACGGATCTTGCATGACATTTAAAAGTTCTTGTTATGTTGATGATGATAAAGAAAAATAAGGGTTTTATTTCAATAAATTTATTTGATTTGATTTTCGTGTATGGGGGCGTCTAAGGCAGAGAATGTGTATTCAAATCATGCAGAAAAAGGACCTTCGAGAAATTTGGCGTCCCGAACAACAATTTAAAGCTGCATCCCTTTCTATTTCTTTTTTGTTTGTTTGCATTCTCTTTAGCCACTGTTAGCCTATCTCGGGTCTCATCAGTCCCCCCCCCCCCTCCCCACCAATATGTAGCTAGGCTTTAGATCAATGTCAAAATGGTCGAGAGGTGCAACTTTGCTAATACAGTAATAGGAAAGCTACAGTAATTTACAACAATCTACCCCTGGATGCCATGGACCGGATCCACTGTCACCCTCACGTAACCCTGACGAGGGTATTAGTATTTAGGTCATGCTACCTTTGTTTGGGGATTTCAAAAATAAGAAGATATGAGTAGTTACATTTTAGTAGCTGCGGGCATATAAGGATTTAACTTATCGGATCAGATAGGCTAGTGACAAACATGAAACTATTAAGTAAATAGCAACGACTTAATTAGGCAGGCGAAAAAATATATATTTTGGTGCCTGGGAGGGTCGACGAACCGCAGTTTGCTTGGGTATGAAATTCACTTTTTTGAATGGCTGCAAATGATTTCCAATCGACATTTTTTTTTTCCAAATCCATGGGCTCACTTCTTTTGAGGAGGGGGCGGATAATGGGGTCCGGGTGCCCATGTATCCTGAGGTAGGAGGATGGGGGCGCCTTATTTCACGTTAGGGTGCAACATTTCAGGTAATAACTTTTTGGTGTGTTTGAATTGTCAACTCTTACGTAAGGGAGTTTCATTTTAGCTAGTCGGCCCATTTGGTTGTAAAATACTGGATGAACTTTTATAACTTAATTCTACTCCGCCGGGTAGAAAAAAAATAACGGAGAATGAATTGCAGTTTTATATATAGAAAGGAAAAAGCTGGCCCTGAAATGATCACATTTTATCACATGTGTTATGTTTACTCTACTGCCATGGTAAAAGATTAGTCGTAATAGACCCTCCTCATGAATTGAAATTCGAAAATAAAAATCTTCAAAGTGGAACACAGGTGTTTTAATTAAAGCACTACCTTATAAGCTCCCCCCCCCCTCCCCAATATGATATATGTACGATTATTGCAATTATAAGAATC
>BQKZ01005992.1:20892-34037 GCA_036244855.1 Temnopleurus reevesii | reverse complement strand
CCCCCCCCCCCCCCCCCGGCCTAGTTAGGGTTAAATTAGTATATCAACTCAGGCAACTACATGACTTAAAAATACTCAACTTGGGCAGAGTTTTTTTTTAGTTTCAAACAAAAATTCATGAGTATGGGTTGCATTTTCTCTTACAACTTTGTAACATGCAAATGTTTATCTTTTCTGAACAGGATTCCCATCATTTCAAGCAAACAAGATTCTATTATTCATACATGACTTTTCAAAAAAATGATATTAAAAAAAATGCACATTCCGTTTGGACGAAAACCCATGACAACTGTTCCAGAGCTTATCAGGACCAGTTGTAAGGACAGAAGTTTTTGATGCAACTGTTACAACAAAAAGGAACACCTATAACTTATGAAGAATTAACAATTTCCAAATTATTCCCAAAATCTGTTTTCCAAAAATATACTTTGACTTTCTACAATATGCTAGAGAAACTGGCATTGTATGGATTCACTTAATAACTAAATATGCATTCAATTAGGATGATTTGCCTTAACTGTTACAGATATATAAATAAAACATAATGTATACTAAAAGACTTATTTACTAACATATTATAAATGATGATGTCACCATAGTATTGAATCCATCAGGGAAAGCAAAATGAATGAGAAACATTATTACTTTGCTAGGTCAATGAGTATTACATATATGAAAAGCTTTGCATAAAATGAGATCACCAAACAGTTTGCTAGGCAAACATAATCATATTTTCCCAATATTTTTCCAAAAGAGGTAATGATATATTTATACACATGATAAAAAGCAAAGATGTACCTTATCCGTGCACATAAGTCTAAGCCATCCATAAACATGATGTGAATAAGAGTTAATCATTTTATGAAAAGAAAAGAGTAACATTTCATTTCCAAACGATGATTTAAATGTTGACATTTTCCACTATGTTAACCATTTTCACTCTAATTACTTTCAAATTGGACAAGAACTTTGAAATGCACTGAACAATGACTTGCAGTAATGTCATAAATACAAAGCCGTGAAAATATATATCGCGAAGGAACCAGAGTAAAAAGAGCTAATTCATGAAACAGGCTATTATTAGTATATATATTGGAAAGGTAAATCAAAAGAACCAAATGCGAAATGATGCTATTTTTTTTCTCCTTTTTCTGACTTCTCTAGTAGAATTGATGAAAGAGGAGCATTAACCTAGTCTGATGTATCTCCCAACTCGTCTTCTAAGAGTGATGAAAACTTATTGGAATTTGTCCAGTCCTGTAACATAAAGATGAGATGAAAGAACTTGTTGAACATCACTTATAAAACATTTTAATTTGAAATTTCAACGAAAAAGTATATTGTGTTATCATTAAAAATATCAAAATGAATGAACAAATTGACACACAATATAAAGAAAATACCCCCTCCAAAATGGACCGTGAACCAGCTGTAAAGGCCAATTGAGCTTGGAAAATGCGAAATAATGATACAGATGAAATATGGGTTTTAAGTCACACTCCCTCCACTCCACAGAAAGGTTAAGTATTCAGAAGTTTCAAATTAGCACAATAGATTTTCATTTTCTCTCATTAGCTTTATATAATGCAAAATTTACAACTTTTATAAAGCCACAATAACAGCATAAAAAAGCATTAATATAAAAACTAGATGAATCCTCGACCGCTCACGGTCGAAATTTATGCCTCCGCCATCACGCAATCAGAAAGATATGTACGGCTTGTTCCATGCCATCAGAAATCAAAAACATTTTACAAATTTTGGGCACTGCCACCTTTAATCCCACGAACCCAAAATCTCATAAGTTCTTCCTCACATGCTTATACATTAGCTACACACTAAGTTTCTAAGAAATTGGATCAATTTCTCTGTTATAAGTGAGCTATATCAGTTGACTTTGTACAAGTTTTCTGCCCGGTGACCTTTGACATTTGACCAACTGAACCCAAAATCTATTCAATTCATCCTCACATGCTTATACATATTTGAGCCAAGTTTGGTCAAAATCTGTAGACCAGTTCTGAACTTATTGCGGTAACAAGCTATTTTTGGTGATTTTTTACAAGTTTTTTGGCTCTGTAACCTTTGACCTTTGACTGAACCCAAAATCTATTCATTTCATCCTCACATGTTTATACATACTTGAGACAAGTTTGGTCAAAATCCGTCCAGCGGTTTTGAACTTATCGCGGTAACAAGGTCCGGACGGACGCACGGACGGACGGACGGACAACCCGAAAACATAATGCCTCCGGCAACACCTTACAGTGGCGGAGGCATAAAAATAATTTGTTCTAATTTCACAAGCATACCAGAAAAACTTAAATACTTTGAAATGGATTTTATTTGTTTGTGTGCATAAAGAAAGGATAATTGCAAATGCAATGGGACAGTTCTTCCTTTTTCTGGTAAAAATTCATGAAAACAAATTGATTTACATGAGTGAGAATGTTATACAACACAATATCTTACAGCAAAGTTTGATGGACTATTATCAGTCATGTGTGTGAAAATCCATGACATTTAACTGAATTATAACTCCTAAGCCTCTTGGAGATAAAACTTACTAACGACTAAAAGAGGTCAAAATTTATTGGTTAAGCGTGTGACTTTGCTCAGATACAGAAATATGTAATTTGCAGATTTCATTTATGAAATTTGTATGAACCCTTTTTATGGCACTAAAATCAAATTCTTTGAGGTATGATTTGAGTATCTTTTATTTGGAGAAGAACATTTAATCAGAAGGCAGATTTAGCATCATTTATATTGCACATGTGACCAAGAATGGCCCTGATGAATAAAACATTGCAAATATCTCACCTTAGCCTTTGGTTCTTCATATTTGGGCATGGTAGGTGCAGCCTTGCTATGACCATCATCACGTGGAGCAGGTTTTCTCTCCCCATCATTCCAAGCCCCTCCTCCACCTCCCCTTCCTCCTCCTCCTCCTCTTCCGCCACGACCAGCATCTTCAATTAAAATAAAATTATCATTAGAAAAAGTTA
The DNA here is from genome assembly GCA_036244855.1 of Temnopleurus reevesii. Classification (NCBI taxonomy): domain Eukaryota; kingdom Metazoa; phylum Echinodermata; class Echinoidea; order Temnopleuroida; family Temnopleuridae; genus Temnopleurus; species Temnopleurus reevesii. The sequence continues at coordinate 31,029 of BQKZ01005992.1, read as the reverse complement.
ACCTTGTGTAATAATCAAAATCTTAAATTGTTGTTGTCAAAATGAAAATTTAAAGAGATTTTTGTACAATAACAAAGGCAACGTCAGAAGAAAATTTTTTAGCCAATAAGTGTTGCCAGTCATCTTTGTATTTTCTGTATGGCATTTCTGTATGTCACACGTCAAATGAGAAAGTCATGAATATCACTGAAAATCTAAACAAGAGCAACAATTCCAGATAATTGTTTCAGACTGTTTGTAGTGATCAAGAATCTTTCTTTCCCCTCCATAGTCCTAATGGTTGGGAAGTCTGGACACTCACCAGCTCCTCTTCCTCTTCCTCGAGGCACTCCTCCTCTTCCTCCTCCTGTACCCCCTCCTCTCCCTCCAGTACCTCCCTTAGGCCTATCGCCATCCCTCCATGCACCTGACTCACTATGTGGTCTATCACCTTGAGCTCTATCTCCCTGGGATGGTCTATCTGAAGGTCTACTTGCTGGTCCACCTGCTGGAGGCGAGGATACCGTCTCACTTCGCCTGGCCCATGCATTCTCCTGTCAAGTAAAAAAGTGGAAACACACACATGAGCTTCGTAATCAACATGTAATATATACAGTGTGGCAAAAAATGGGTGGTAAGAATGCATATAGTGCTTAGAAACACCTAATATAAAGTGATTTACCAATGTTGTGTGTAGCATGTATTAAGATGATTACATTTTCTCACAACTATATTGAATCCCAGGCATTGCATGCAGGGTATCAGAATCGTCTACCAGGAACATCAGGGAAAAAAATAAAAAGAGACAACTTCTTAAAAGATGATGGTGTAGTTTACAGGTGACAAATTAGATAACATAACATAACATTTATATGGCGCAGAAACAGACTAGTATTCTACTGCGCTTTCAGAGTTCTTATCTGTTAGGTCAGGGACATGGACATGTGAATGAATGAATGGCATGGACACGTTCCTCAGAAAAATATGTTATGATAACAACAAGACTTACTTTTGGAGGTGGTGCTGGTATTAACTTGACATCTTCTTGTCTTGGTGAGGTAGGGGTCTTAGGCGGAGGCGGTGATGTAGGAGTAGGAGACACCGGTGCTTGATCATCTTTATGGAAAACTTCTTCATCATTAGAACGCTCACTTTCTCTTCTCATTATAACTAGAATTGGAGAGGGTAGAGAGAACAGTTAGTTTACATGACTTTCAAGGTAATCTATTCAGGTTGATTGATAAAGAACTTGTTATAATTAAGGATTACAATGGCAAATTTACTCTCAAAGTGTCAATGACAAATTTGTCAGAGAACAGAGGGGCAAAATTATAAGCGGCTGAAAAAAACCTGCATGGTTGAATGGTGTAAATGCATCCCCATTTTTGTTTGTGACGATACTGAGAGAGGATATTTTCTTTTTTCTTCCTTTTTTGCAGAATGATAATTTTTTATTGCAATCACACACGTACAAAACCAATATAAATATTTCACACCTTCTTTAACAAAGTATTCTTATTGACCTAAGACCAACACACCTTGTGGCTCTGAGGGTCATTTGTCCTAACTTCATAGATTACCCTGTAAGACTTCTAATATCTTATCACAGATATATATAACATATAACTGCTTTGACAGAGATTAATTCTATAAAGACTAAATTTACCTGGTCTGGGTCCTCCCCTTCCAGACCCTGAGCTGCTGTGTCGTGTTCTTCCTTCTCTTCCTTCTGATCGTTCACTGTCTCGTCTTACACGCGCACTCGTATGATCAGTACTGTAAGAATAAATAACATTTCATTAACGTATTATGTGTGTGAATATATATCCGTATGAAAATTCATTTTGAATAATTAGATTTTTCAAAACAGAAATTGATTTGAAAGCTTAGTTGATATTTGTCCCAGTTTTCTATTTAGGAAGTTCTTATGACTCTACCCCTGCAACTCCCATCCCCACCCCCTCCCCCAAAACCATATCTTGGAGGTATTGGGAAGAAAATTACAAAATTATAAAATGCTTAATTGACTATGAGAGTTAAGCATGATTTAATACCTGTTCTACAGGAATGCAAAAATTAGTTTTCACTGAAAGACTGAGAAAATACTTCAGGAAAGACTGGAAATTTACTTCTGGAAAGTCAATAACAGAGAATTTTCATTCTGACAACCTATTGGAGGTTTTTATTATTGGATTTAAAATATTATCTGGCAATACAATAGTTCTCTTGGCTAATCTTCCCCTGCATTAAGCAAGCAATTACATTCCACTGAGACAACGTACTCAAATGTCATAAAATCAATTTTCAATACAATAACGATAGAATAACAATAATAATCAATCAAGGAAATGGGTTTCTTACACATCTTTCCGTTGAATTTCTTTGTCAATATTCTGTGGTTTGTGTTGTTGCTCATACTGCCTTTTCTCCCTCTCTAATCTTTCTGTAATCTCCCTTTCCTTAGCAGCAGTATCCACTGGCTTAGCTCCTCCAAATATTGAGGAAGAACTGGCAGCTTTGGTGGTATTCTGCTCAATAGGCTGTGTTCTCTTCTGTAATACCAACTTTTTCCGCTCACGAGGAGGTTCTGGAAAATTAAAAATATTTTTAAAAAATAACATCTCTTAATTAAAGCATATTGAAATTTACAAAGAATACTACTGGATGTAACATGTGGACTCCATCTATTTCATAATTATCGATGCACTAAGTCCTTTTTGCTTCTGTTTGATTCTCAGTTCATTTTCATTCTTGGTGTGTGTGGGATATTTTATGTATGCACACAAATAAAATAGAAACAAGTAATTAATAGGAGAGATGACATCAAGGCTATAACTACTCACAATGTAAGAATCTATTGACATAGGAATTACTTCATAAATTGCAGCCATTCTGTGTAAATATTCACAAATAGACAAAAATGCAAATCAAAAGAAATGCTAATAGTAAAACAGTGACTTTTCATTTAACTTTAATTCAAGGTACTATCCTGCATGACTTTAGTTTTCTCATATCACACTCAGGTTGATATCACAATTTTTCTGACATGTTTGACATTTATCTTCTTTTATCTTCTTACCTGATTCTGAAGGGCCTGATGGGCCTGATGGGCCTGATGGCCCTGAAGGACCATAACTCCCTTCACCTCCTCTTCTCACATCACTTCCTCTCCAGTCATCTAGTAAGCAAACAATAAATTATCAATCAAGTATACTTCAACTAAAATATATGTGGTGGAGATGACGTACAAAATGATGATTGCATCTCTGATGCATAGGAATGAATGATTTTTTTTGACAAGGCACATCAATGAATAGTTGCATGCATATTGGGATAAACAAATTGTCAACTTATAGGTTCCAAATTATAACTTTAGCGCATCTAGACTGGTGCCCAGAGCCAGTTTGACCTTGAACAAGTATCCTATTAAATGTTGAATGCTACACAAGGGAGCCCTAACAATATTCATTTGAACATGATTGACAACATGTATGAATAAAGTGATAAAATGAACATGATGAGCATGTTACCATTCTACAATTTATACCAAGGGTGACATGAATGTAGATTTTGGGCACTGTCCCACATATAAGAGTGCTAAGTAAGCCTCCCAATATAATTGTAACAATTGTATTGAATAAAATTTGTAAGTAAAGAGTTGTAAAGCACATAGAGTTACCCAACTATTTTGCACTATATAGATGTCTGTTATCTATTTGAGAAAAGCTGAAAAAAAACTTTACCTCTTCCTTCATCTCTGTCATATCCATATCTGCCCTGACCACCTCTGTCATATCCTCTGTCAGGCCCTCCCCTCTCGAAACCTCTATCTGGTCCTCCTCTGTCGTAACCTCTATCCGGTGGTCCCCTATCATATCCTCTGTCTGGTCCACCCCTATCATATCCTCTGTCTGGGCCACCTCGATCATATCCCCTATCGGATCCTCCTCTGTCGTACCCTCTATCAGGACCTCGGTCACCTCGTCTGTCGTAATCTTGCTGCGATCCACCACCTCTGGAGTAGCCTCCACGATCCCGATCCCATTCTCGACCAAACCCACGACCTTCCGGCCCACCCCTGTCGCGGTCAAACCCTCCTCCCCTATCATAGTTCCTCTCATAACCGCCACGATTGTAGCCGCGGTCATCATAACCTCCGGGTCCCCCACCGGTGTTATCTGGTGCAGGCCTGTCTCTCCATCTATCTCTATCACTCTCGCTAGGCTTACTTGGTCCGCCGTATCTATCACCACCATACCTATCTTGTCTATCACCACCTGCAAAGAAAAAAAATATTTTGGATCTATATAGCGCCTTTGTCTATGATTGCTTAATAAAGTGCTTCCAATATTATTACCCAGTCATTAGCTGGCAATTCAAGCCTAGCATCAATGCAGCCATGTACATGTATTCAGTAGTCATCAACTTATCTACTTATTAACATGACATAATTGCTAGTAGTATTATTATCCTAGTATCTTGATTCAATGTTTCTTGAGCAAAAAACCGAATAGGTAACTTTAAGCGAATTAAGCTAATAAATGAAATGAATTCATTACAATATTTCACACAATTTTCTTCTTCTAATGCCCTAAAAAGTCTCAGCAACTCTGAGACACAGACAAAGATCTGTGGTTTCAAAACATTTAATATGTGCATTTTGATCCCTAAATCTAAAGATATTTAAGTTCTACATACCTTTATTCCAATCACCTCCTCTGTTGCCATCACCTTTCCTCCAATCACCTGGGGTATTATCATGCCCAAACCCTCGATCACCACTTTTACCATCTTCAAACAGATCAAAGACAAAATATAAATTGCCATACATCATTTAAAAATTTGATATGGTAAAAGAATCAAATAGAATCTGGACTCTGTATATCATTGTTTACTTTTGAGAGAATATATAGAAGAATAAGCATGCAAACCTTCAACCAATTTTAAGTCATAATGTGTTAAAGAAATTGTTAAATGAAAAGCAAGGCTGTGCAAACTTTACTGATTAAAATTCAAATATATATTTTCCCTATATGGCCAAGTTCTAAGCTGGGAGTATCTTCAAGCTGATAATTCAAGCCAGTTGTTTTCATACTAAAAATATTACATTACAATAAATTATGTTTTCAATGCCATGATGCAAACTTTGTAAAGTGCTTAGCGAAAATTTCATTACATGTTATATAAATATAGACTTGTTACATCTGTAAAATGATCAAATAATCAGAAACAGAGAGAGAGAAAAAAAAAGGTCCATGGTAGGCACTAGCTGAACAGTGACCCAAATAGTTAGCTAAATTTCAAAAACTTATATTAAACATAAAATCTCGGATAGAAAACATACCTGTCTGTGCTTGACTGGCTAGATCCACACGTATTCGTCTGTTCTGCAATTGCTGTGAAAGAAAGATAAAAGAAATAAAAAACAATGAAGTGTTAGTTACATCAGATGTAGAATCACAGATACTTAATGACAGAGACAAGTGCTGAGCATGTAAGGCAAGCATAACTTCATCCAGAAAAAGTTTCATATACATGTATTAGATTTTCACCATCACTGCAGTTCAAAGATTAAGTTAAGATAACGTTTCCCTTAAGTCTAATCCAATTGGTGGAGGGTAAATTGACATCCCCTCTCCACTGCAATAACTTGCTCAATGTGTCGCTAACAGAATTGTTTGAAAACTCTGAAGTCTTGCATACACTTATCAAAACAGGTGTGCAGTTACGCCATAGCAAAAATAACAAACAAAAAAAACAGTGTTGAAGATATGGATATCTCAACACTTTCATGGGCTCAAAGTGATTAATTTCAAAATGTCTAGCAATATATGTCAACACAAATTTTTAGCTGTATGAGAAATGAAAAAACTTATGTCATGAAATTTTCTTCAAGGTAACACAATACAGCAGACATAGAAATATGTATCACATTACATTGACTCAGCATAAGTTAAGCAGGGACAATCAATATATTATTACTGTATAAATTCATTCTAATATTGAAAGGGATACACATGGTGTCAACATGAAATTAAAATGCAACATGCCAGATAGACAAAATCTAATTAAGATACTCACAGCATTATTAAGTGAGAGAGCTTTGTACAAAGATTCCATATCATCAACCTCTGCATATCCGAAGCCTTTGGGACGATGGCTGTCCCCATCAGTCGGTAACCTCACATCGCTCACCTGGATATTAACAAGAAAGGCAAATAACTAACTTGTCAAAAAGAACTGTAAAAAAAAACATGATCTGCATGCACCCACCATAATGCACGCAAGCCGAGGGGTGAAAGTTTTTTTTTACTTTATCATTTGTTTATGTCCGCGCCTCGAGGGAGGGGTACAAAAATTCATCTTAGTAACCTCTAAACATGTAAATATGTGCAAGTACAGCAACTTTGAAGAATACTAACTTGTTAAAACCAGTTCATATGGAACACTTACATTGCAATTGGATGAAGTGAGAAATTTCTTGATCGCTTCTGGTTCACAGTCAAACGGTAAGTTTCCAAGGTAGATAGTGTAGGGAGGATTTGGTGGAAGCTTGCTTTTGTCTATCTCTATTTGCTGAGCGCTCTTCGGTGCAGTTGGTAGAGCAATACGATCTGGCATGCGTGAACTTTCTGACCATGGTGCAGGAGAGTCTACCAGGACAAAAAAAATATTTGATTTAAATTAATCGACTAGTCAATGCATTTAAGTATTCAGAGAAATCCATTTCAACAATCTTAAGACTTTCCTTCATACTTCTAGGTGTGGAGGTCAAATGATTGACCTGTAATCACTCCATGTTCCGTACAAAAGTCAAAGCAAAATGGTCAAGAAAAGTTTTTGAAAGGGTAAAATTAAGATGCATCATCATTCACTTCTCATAAAAAGTCAGGTATCACATTTTAATCATTTCAGAACACCATGTGGTCACTTTTCAGGATGTATAGACGAGTAAGAGACATCATGTAACAAGTAAAATCATCCATGAGTAAAAAGAAAATCATTACAGTGTGTCTAATATCAAGTAATAAAGTATACATTTACAGGTATTTTCAGAAACATAGGACCCAATTTAAAAATGTATAACATAAGTTCCTTAAAGGGGTAATATTATGAAAATACAAGTTGATCTGTATTGATGTATTATACCATTATCAATACCCTTTTCAGTGAAAGAGAGTCCAAATGTGTTTCATATATCTATTAATATTTTTTTTACAATTTTATGTTGGCTTAGTAGGGAACGCCCCTAAACATTTCTTTCAAATGTCAATCCTGTTGTGACATCACAAGAGTCAAGTTTGTTCACCTTTCTAGATCATGTTTCGGAGCTGGTTCTGTAGATAACAAAAGGAAATATGTGGATCAATGAAAGGGAATTGGAATGCGCAATCACCTGAATTGAAATCCCTGCATTGCTCCACATATTTCCTTTTGTTATTTACAGAACCAGCTCTGAAACATGATCAAGAAAGGTGAACAAACTTGACTCTTGTGATGTCACAACCGGATTGACATTTGAAAAAATAAATTAGGAGCGTTCCCTACTAAGCCAACATAAAAATGAAAACAAAATATTATAGAATATATGAAACACATTTGGACCGTCTTTCACTGAAAAGGGTATTGATAATGGTATAATACATCAATACATATCAACTTGTATTTTCATAATAGTGGACCTTTAACTTTTATGTAATTCCTTTTCTTGATTGTTCAAAATTAAATGGTACTGGATACTTACAATCATCTCCATCAGTTGATTCATCAGCCCAGGATGACTTTGAAGAATAAACATAGCTGGTACCAGGAGCCGGAGAGCTCTCTCCCTTTGACAGAAACTCATTCAGATTGAGGGTTTTACCCTTGACCTTACCCTTCTTCTTTCCTGCAATTACAAAATATCATAAAATAATACATTAGATATCCTACAGGGGTTCCAAGGTAAAAATATTTGTTTATTGCCTAAGTGCATAAAATGAAAAAAATAACTTTATTCTACATTATATGGATTTATAGTAATGAGTAAGAAGCTAATAAATGGCTCTTTCACACTTCACTTAGGGCCTGTACGTTCAACTTAGGCTACATGCATGCAATTTTAAAACAATTTGAATGCATGTGCGTTCATATGTGTATGAAACCAAGAAACCTTTGCAAAGTAGGCACACGTTTACTCTTTTCAAGATCAAATGATTTAATCATTCAAATTTCAAGTCTTTGTAGAATTTCTCAAAATTTACAACCCTAATAAACACACTAACATTTAAAATCATTACTTGTAGTTTAAAATGTAATTCAAGTCATTTTTAAACTTGTTTTGTAATGTGGTTACTTGTGACATTTTGGACTTCTGCCGCGATTGTTTAAAATGTGGGTGCTAATGCATTTTCGTATCCAGCCATGCACCAGCATGTGCGGCATGTATGGAGATGGAGATGCATCTACAGGGCTTAAATTAATCGAAGGCCATGGAGGCCATGGCCTTGGATGCCTATACCCGACTCTGGCCTTGATGCCCTCCACAAAAAGGCTCATTTGCCTTGGTGATTTAGGTGCCCTTTTTTCGGCTAGAGCTCCCTTTTTTATTTTCCCCATTCATGCTGTAGTATAAAAATGTGCCCTAAATAAAAATGGCCTTGCCCTAAAATCAACGAAATTTACGGCTTTCATCAGCACCAAAATTTGTACATCATGATGGCATGGCCTGGGAAAGCTACATACACTTCTACTTCTACAAAGATACTTAGCAGGATCCATAAGTCAGGATATAGTGCTAAGGAAAGTTTGGAACATGTGTTCCATGATTAGATGCTTGACGGAAGCGCTCTCTTGAAGGCCTCCAATGAAGTGGCATCAAGAGTGATTTTCGGGAGCGCGTTCCATGTATGAATGATGTAGCTCAGCATTGATCTCCTGCCCTGGTTTGCCTATTCTTCATATGAATTTTGCTTCAGCTTTGCCTTTGCTTGAAATGTAGTCTCTTGGTAATGTTGTCGTTAGAGTTCTTTTTAGCAAAAAGCCACAAGTGCAGAATGGATTTGGATTGGATTAAATTAGAAATACTGGGTCAGTCTCTAAAAACTCTCTTTATTTTACGAAAAGGTACGGTTTAGTCTTTTTGACAGAACCCAGTCTAGAAAATACAGTAAGAAACAATTCTGGTTTAAATTTGGCACTGAGCCTATAATATATAGCCATAATTTTACATACTAAGCTAGAAATCCAAGACCGCCGTAGGAGGCCCACGTATCAACTTCCATATGGACCTTCCCCCCGCTCTACCGCCGTTCACTTCCCTCACGCCCTTCGCACTGCCACGCTTCATGTGCACAGAATGATGCCCACGTTTCTCGCACTCCACACAAGCTCACTCAATCAATGAATGATCGCGCGCGAGAAAAGCTTACTTTAGAAACATCTCTAAATTCATTGGAATGTAGCAACACAAACACACTATTATTTCATTTAAACATTCAAATAATTCAATCATTAACAAAAGAATCAAACAAACGAATCATCATGTAATTTGCGAGTCTTAAAATTCATATTTATCGAAAGGTACTCACCAGGGGCCGCCATGTTGACTAGTGGGCATGTACGAAAATTAGCATCCGAAATATCAGTGCTATATATTGCCAATCTAGTGCACAGGTTTTCGGTCCACTTTTTTTATGAAATGCTTTTTATACATAGAGGTATCATTAATGTTGAATTTTGTTTTAACTTCAGTGTTAAAACATGCAATTTGTTTTGTTATTGATGTTTATAATTATCATTACAATTGATTATCACTATTTTTTATTTTCGCGATTTCATCATTCTTGTCGTTATCATTCATCTCCAGCTAGGGGAGGGGGCCAATTAAGCGACCAGATGCCCCCCCCCCCCCCCCCCCGTGCTAAAAATATGATGATGAACATTTTTGTGTGTGTCGCTCGACAGCTGCTGAGGGCTTAAAAACTGCTGATAGGGCATTTGAATTTGAGAAAACGATATTGTTAATTCATCTCATCCACACTGCTGCACTCAACCCAGGTGAGGCAAATGGGTACCTGGTAGGAATATTTATTCCTTGAAACGCCAAGTGCGCTGCGCTGGTGGCTGTCGGGCTAAAGCCAGGGTAATAAATGCAAAGCGCCTTGAGCACTCAGCAAT